>CM026292.1:7218014-7354171 GCA_014851415.1 Cnaphalocrocis medinalis
AGTGAATGAGGGTACCGGAGGCCCACTTGGGGGGGAAGGGGATAAAAGGTTAGCAGCGCACTTGTAACTCCACTGGTGTTGCGAGTGTCCATGAGCGGCGGCAATTGCTTACCATCAGGTGATCCGCCTGCTCGTCTGCTACCTATCACATAAAAAAAAAAAAATTCCGAAGCCCTCATAAAATGAAACACACATAAAGCCCCTTAAGTATGTTAGATCAATAAACAAAATAAAAATCAGTTGTTTCATACATTAACACCTGGTGAATATTCATTATTGGAAGCCTATACTCAGCAGTGGGTACTTCCGGGCTGATGATGATGGTGAATACAGACAGTCTCTAAATAGGCTGGTGCTGAGTACCTGGGGCGGACGGTGTCGAGCCAGTCGTCGGACAGCAGGTCCATCAGCAGGTCGACGCTGGGCGCGAGGGCCCCGCGCGCCGCGGCCGCCACCGCCCCGCGGCTGCCCAGCGCCAGCTCCCGGGTGTTAGAGTACCTGGGGCGGACGGTGTCGAGCCAGTCGTCGGACAGCAGGTCCATCAGCAGGTCGACGCTGGGCGCGAGGGCCCCGCGCGCCGCGGCCGCCACCGCCCCGCGGCTGCCCAGCGCCAGCTCCCGGGTGTTAGAGTACCTGGGGCGGACGGTGTCGAGCCAGTCGTCGGACAGCAGGTCCATCAGCAGGTCGACGCTGGGCGCGAGGGCCCCGCGCGCCGCGGCCGCCACCGCCCCGCGGCTGCCCAGCGCCAGCTCCCGGGTGTTAGAGTACCTGGGGCGGACGGTGTCGAGCCAGTCGTCGGACAGCAGGTCCATCAGCAGGTCGACGCTGGGCGCGAGGGCCCCGCGCGCCGCGGCCGCCACCGCCCCGCGGCTGCCCAGCGCCAGCTCCCGGGTGTTAGAGTACCTGGGGCGGACGGTGTCGAGCCAGTCGTCGGACAGCAGGTCCATCAGCAGGTCGACGCTGGGCGCGAGGGCCCCGCGCGCCGCGGCCGCCACCGCCCCGCGGCTGCCCAGCGCCAGCTCCCGGGTGTTAGAGTACCTGGGGCGGACGGTGTCGAGCCAGTCGTCGGACAGCAGGTCCATCAGCAGGTCGACGCTGGGCGCGAGGGCCCCGCGCGCCGCGGCCGCCACCGCCCCGCGGCTGCCCAGCGCCAGCTCCCGGGTGTTAGAGTACCTGGGGCGGACGGTGTCGAGCCAGTCGTCGGACAGCAGGTCCATCAGCAGGTCGACGCTGGGCGCGAGGGCCCCGCGCGCCGCGGCCGCCACCGCCCCGCGGCTGCCCAGCGCCAGCTCCCGGGTGTTAGAGTACCTGGGGCGGACGGTGTCGAGCCAGTCGTCGGACAGCAGGTCCATCAGCAGGTCGACGCTGGGCGCGAGGGCCCCGCGCGCCGCGGCCGCCACCGCCCCGCGGCTGCCCAGCGCCAGCTCCCGGGTGTTAGAGTACCTGGGGCGGACGGTGTCGAGCCAGTCGTCGGACAGCAGGTCCATCAGCAGGTCGACGCTGGGCGCGAGGGCCCCGCGCGCCGCGGCCGCCACCGCCCCGCGGCTGCCCAGCGCCAGCTCCCGGGTGTTAGAGTACCTGGGGCGGACGGTGTCGAGCCAGTCGTCGGACAGCAGGTCCATCAGCAGGTCGACGCTGGGCGCGAGGGCCCCGCGCGCCGCGGCCGCCACCGCCCCGCGGCTGCCCAGCGCCAGCTCCCGGGTGTTAGAGTACCTGGGGCGGACGGTGTCGAGCCAGTCGTCGGACAGCAGGTCCATCAGCAGGTCGACGCTGGGCGCGAGGGCCCCGCGCGCCGCGGCCGCCACCGCCCCGCGGCTGCCCAGCGCCAGCAGCCGCCCCGCGCCCGCCAGCAGCCGCTGCAGCCGGTACACCAGGTCTCGGGTGTTGGAGAACTTCCAGAACTCGATGTCTTGCTGCTGAGGAAGCTGCAAACGAACAGGGTCATTTTTAACAGTAAATTCAATACGAAAGATTCGGGAAAGGGAATGGAAAATTGGATTTGGAAGCCAGTACTCATAACCTATGAAAAAGAAAGAGTTGCCTGTTGAGAATAGACAATTTTATATTTCTTTTTTATATCAACTAGCTGTTCCCACGACTCCGTTCGCGTGGAATAGTAACTTTTCACCCCCCTCCCCTTTTAACCCCTTACAACCCTCTTTTCGCAATAAAAATTTTAGTAGTTGAGTACTTTCTCATATGGTTTTTCTCATCTCTGGATCGAGACCTATCTGTATACCAAATTTCATTCAAATCCATTCAGTAATTTTGGCGTGAAAGAGTAAATGGGCCGAAAATATGCTACGTTTCCCGAACGCTGCCCAGCCGAGTTGGACTCGCCGATCGACCTCTTTCTGGAAGTTGGACTTACCAAGTTGCACTTTTTGTACGAGGTAAATATATTCGTCTACAACTTCCGGTGTAGAGCTTCCAACTTTTACAGGAGTGGGTACGACATGGTAGGCCTCCCACCAGGTAGACCGACGATCTGGTGAAGGTCGCGGGAATCCTTTAATGCAGGTGGCACAGGCCCGATCTATATGGAGAACTTTGGGGGAGGCCTATGTCTAGCAGTGGACGTCTATTGGCTGAAATGATGATGATATGTTTGACTCACATCTGCAGCGACGAGTGTGGCGTTAACGTTGCGCTGTATGACGTCGACGACGCGCCGGCAGTCGTACATGCGGCACACGCCGGCCCACTGGCTCGACCCCGGGGACTAGCCTCATGTATCTGTCCTTAGACCTCTGCTCTCCAATGTTGACCACCTGCCACAGGAATAAAGCCATTTTAAAAGATGTTACAATACTGCTACATGCATGGTAGATCGTGGGAGAAAGTCAAAGCGATCGAGACGCGTAATGTGGCAAAAGTCGCCATTATGATCGCCAACCTTCGTTAGAAGATGGCACTCAAAGAAGAAAAAGAATGTGGCAAAAAATCGTAATTATTCTCTGATTCATAATCATGTAAAGTAAACTGACAGATGTCAATGCGTCATCCCCATACATTATCACTCAATTTGACACATGCAAAATGTCGAAATGCATAGAAACTTGTCATTTTCATCTGTCAGTTTACATGATTATGAATCAGAGTACATACGTTATGACTGATCCAAAAACGAGGGCATACGTTGCCTCTACCTTTAGTTTATCATATCAGAATGCGAGCTATCGTGTATGAAAAACCCGCTAGATGGTGTACTGTAAGACTGAGGTTCAACTTCAACGTTATTGGTTGTTTAGTGACTTTTTAATCTAAAGCCATCTCACGCGATAGTCTACATTACGAAGTTACGTAGGTAAAAAACTACCAACGTCGTCGAAATCGGGCCAGTCGTCTACGTACAGCCATCTATCGGATTCTCATTGATAAGTACGCAATAGTCCTCTTCCTCTAGGCACATACGGAAGACCAGCGTCAAAGATTCACCGACTCCCTGACACACGCTGAGTGTATGCCTTTTCGGTGTTTTGCTTGTATGTAATCCTTTGGCCTACCTATTTTGTTTGAGATTACACTGAATAAATATTGTTTTATTCTATTCTATCCAATTTGTAACAAATACAACTTACCGCCCGCAAGTTAATGTCGCCAGGCAAGATGTTGGCCACCACTCCCTCAGCCATGAAGTCCTCTAGCTCGCTGCGCAGGCGGCTGTCGTCGCGCAGGTAGTTGCGCAGGGGCCGGAACGCGTCCAGGGTTGGAGACATGCGCGATGACCACTCCTGGGGACAAACGAGTAACCAACAGTGTATTTTACTGTCGTTGAAATATCGACATCCGATACCTAGACTCGACAATTGACTTTATATGTGTATGGTTATTCAAGAAACATTTTTAAAAAGTTTGAAGACAAGAAAGTTATAAAGCAACCAACTTTTGATATACCTGTCTCTTTCTTAAACAAAATTTTGTAAGGCGCTTGTATGAAGCACAAGCTTAGTGACTCCATTATTAGCGTATCGCTCTCCTGTTCTGATTGGGAACTTTGCAACTCTATATCTTTGGAACTAATGATAATAGGTAAAAAATAAGAAGAGGAGCTGTGATTCATAGTTCAAAAACTTTACAATAAATGTACAAGACACCCTCGAGGTCCAGGCAGGGAGACGGTTGAATTGAAAGACCAGTTCCGTCTGTGTAGCTTGAGTTTATTTTGCAACTACCACCCCTAGGCAGGCGGCTTGGGGTCATTATTCCGGTGACACACAATGCTTGCGCGGTGTAAAAATGCATAGTGCCATCTACCGGAATAATGACAAACCGCCTGCTTGCGTGCTTTATACAATAAATAAATAACACAGCTCCCATTTGTGGGGTACCTGGAAGAGCGGCGCCTGCCGGATGCCGTCCACCTCCACCAGGTGCGGCAGCTCGGCGCGCACCAGCGTCATGGTCAAAGACATCACTTGAGCTAATCTGAAATTATAAGCGAAGTAAGGCCCGGTTCAGACACGGCGGAAACCGCGCGGATTTTATTTACATTATACCCAAAACTGTAATTCGAGACCAAAAAATCTACTACAATGTTGCTACTGCAATAAAATGATCGTACCATAGTATAACCCTTTTTTCTAAATACACTAGCTGATATAATTTATTTATTGGTAATTTAGATTCTATAATTTAAAGAAATAATTTTATCACGTAAATATAAGACGCTTTAATAAAAACTTAACCATCCGTAATTTTATTTTTTAAAGATGTTATTGCGCTTGTAACACTTCAGGTGTTAATAACATTTGGTATCTACCCACAACATTTTAACAATGTATGGAAACTTGACAGTTTAGTCTGCATAATAAGAAAAATAATGCCAAAAAGGTTGGCGAAACCTAAAAACGTCACTTGAGAATGACATAAGTAACTTTAACAGATTTGACAGTGACGTATCTGTAGTAGATTTTTTGGTCTCGAATTCCAGTTTAGAGTATAGGGCTTATTTTTTTTTTATACCTGTCCGCGCGGATTGCCAATCCGCTTGCCTACCGTCACGCGGCCCGCGCGGATTTTCCGCCATGTCTAAAACTGGGCTTTGTTTTGTCGGTGGTTGTAATGCCAATTGTTTTGTCAATGATTATTTGGTTAATTATTTATGATTGTTTTTCCAACAACCGATGACTCACAAGGCGGCGTATCCCAGCGCGTTGTGCCTGGCACCGGGCAGCAGGCAGTCGAACAGCCGGCTGCGCGCCTGGTCCTCCAGCAGGTGCAGCCTGGTCTGCCCCAGCAGCTCGTGCAGCGCCTTGTTCAGCTCGAACTTGGTGTAGTTCCGGGATGATATCAGCTGTTAAACAACATTATGTATTAATCTTCATTAAAGTAAATAGTATAGTATCAGCCTTTATACTGTCCTAATAAGCCTCATCCCATCATAGTTGTGAGCTTGCCTAATGCGGATTGGTGATCACAAACCCTAGCTATGTTCGAAAAATACTTTTGCTCGACCCGGGGCCCCAAGATCGTGCCTCGGTACTTAGACCACTAGACCAACGGGGCAAGATTGTGAGGGGGCCCATGGTGCGGGTACCACCTCTCTTACGCTGAAAATCTTGGTAGGCAAGTGAAGGTTTATCGCTGCTAGCTGATCCTAAGTTGATGGACTGGATTTAGTCAAAAGTCTATTTGAGGCCATCAGTGTAAAAGTAGTATAACCCACATTTTTGTTGGATACGATTTTGGTGCAAAATACATTAAGTTAAGTTATGATCTTTAGCTTTAATATGCTCCGGCAGAAACAATGTTTGCTGCGCCATCTGTTGAAAGATAGTACAACTCTGATAGATGCCCACAATGGTGGGTCCGCGTATGGTGGCACGGTGAAGAGTTTACACCGTTTGCTGTTTTGTGTTACCTCCCTGTAGGCCATGTCCCAGTGAAAGTCGTCGCGCAGCACAGCTTGCACGCATCCCTCAGGCAAGTTGTAAGAAGAAAGTGTGACATCACAATTCTGTTTTTTCGTCACCTGGTACTCCTAGTACAGGGGTTGCCCTTGTTTGAAACCAGTTGATTGGGTTGGATCTGTCTGACGCAATGTATTTATTTAAGTCTATTAAGGGCATGCCAAACAGGCCTACCAACTAGTGGGTCCGCGTTTGGCACGTTATCATGTTGAAGAGTTTGCATTGTTTGCTGTTGGTGTTTGGTTGGCTGGACTCACCTCCCTGTAAGCCTGTCCCAGTGGATGTCATCCCGTCCCTCGGGCAAGTTAATGGAAGGAAGTGTGACTTCACAAGTATATTGGTACGGTACGGTGAAGAGTTTGCAACTTTTACTGTTGGCGGTTGGCCTCACCTCCCTGTAGGCCATGTCCCAGTGGAAGTCGTCGCGCAGCGCGGCGTGCAGGCGCGGCTCGGGCATGGCCTGCAGGCCGCACAGCAGCGCGTCGTACTCCTGCTTCTTGTACAGCTGCAGGTTCAGCTGCTTCACCCAGCTCGTCAGCCGCGAGCACGCCGAGCATTGGCTGACGAACGAAAAGTATGTCTATAACAGTGGGAGAGCCACGCTTCGGCATGAAAGGGCCGGCTCGACCTCATATTTGGATCGTACGGCCGCTTACCATCATCATCATTGATATTAAGGACCCTAAATCTATACTATTAATAAAGAGATGCAGAAAACTACAAGGCTTATAATGTAACCCGAAAACACGAAACACTGGTGCGATGTATACGACCCAGCGCCATCTATTGGCAAATAATAATATGTCCCGAAACAAAGTGAGGGCGGGCTACATAGGCTATAAATTAAAAGGGGAGACAATGTGACTGGCAACCATTTAAACGGCTGTCTAAATGGTGTTGAAATCCTAACGGGACTCTAACGAAAACTATAGGCACGGAATCCTAAGTCTTGAAAGTAGTTTCGCTATGTGTGTTAGTTGCGATGTGTTTCGTCGAGTGAGTGAGGGTAAGCCCAATTGGGAGGGTAATGGGGTTAAAGGTTGCAACGCACTTGTAACTCTACTGTGTTGCTGGTGTCTATGAGCGGCAATCGCTTACCATCAGGTGATCCGTCTGCTCGTTTGCCACCTATCACATAAAAAAATGTTACCTGCTATTCAAGAACAACGTCCCAGCATCAACAAGGTTGCCCAAAACGCCAAAAGCGATCTTGGTCAGCGACTCCTTGGACAGCAGGTCCGCAGCCACCGCCCGCAGACGGCTGATCCTCTCGTCGGTGATCCATCCAGGCCTCTCGGGGACACTGGGGCCTTCCTTGATGGCCGCCAGGCCGGACTCCACCGAGGCTATGTCGGAGTATAAGGCTGTGTAGTTTATTTCCTTGGAGAGTGTCAGGCTGTCTCGTAACCCTGTGGAAGTGGTCAGGTTTTTGCAAATAGGTGTATATGAAGTTACTTTACTACGATGTGTGCATTGTATTGTTACGACCACGGGTGGGTACCGTACAAGCGGAATTAGAGTTTATCTCTATCAATTTGATAAGGTCTATATTCCCTTGCACTATGTCACTTAAGCACAGTCGGCCAAACTTACGCGTTGGTAATCGAAACTTATGGAAAGTTCGAGAAGGTACGAGAACTAGGTGTTGAACCCTAGTTGCAATATGCCCCCAAATATTCTGGAAGTTATCTCTCCGACATTCTGGAAGCCATTCGGCATCGAATGTTCTCGAAAGGGCTAGTATAAAAGCGGGACGTGCGAGCCGGCGACTTAGTTCCAATTTGGAAAGCAAAGCGAATTATTCTCCTGCAAACTAGGAGTGATCGAGTGAATTTTCGCGAAGTATTTCGTAAGTTTTTATTGTGATTTAATATTTAATGTGTTTTTGTTATTCGTCGAATAAATTAATTGTCTTTTTGTGACATTGGCGTTGTCTTGAATTTTACATACCCCGTACCCGGAACAGTATTAATGTTATCTAAGTGTGTGAACCTGAATAATCTATTTATACAATTTAAACCAGCGTTATCACTATAAGAAGATATAAGATGTTCTTTTGTGCCTGTCAATCTCATATTTGGATATCACGGCCGCTTACCATCAGGCGGAGTGGGGTCATCTTGATTGTCCTCAATATAAAAAACAGGATGATGGTTACCTGTGAGGCGAACACCAGCGGCGGCACCTCGCGGAACAGCTCCTCCTTCTCTGCGGAGCAGGCGTCGTGCTTGAGCCGCGCCAGCGCGCCCGTGGCGTCCGGGACGTACTCCGCCAGCGTGATGTTGGGCTGGCAGAACGACGCCGTGTCGTTCACGTTCACGTCGCGGAGGAAGACGGACCAGCTGAAAGATATAATAGACTTAGACAATACTATTGATTACGGACTGACTAAAGGATATATTGGACATCCTCATCCTACTTATTTATTGAAACAGAACTAGCACGATGCAACCAACGCCCAGCACCATCTATCGATAGACAGCGGAACTAATGTCCTAAAACGAAGTGAAGGCGGACTGCTAGTAAAAAAAAATGTATTACGGACTGGCTTAAGGACATATTGGACTTACAAAAGTTTAAGTTAGTAAATTTTATTTAGTTACTAGCGGCCGCCCGCGACTTCGTCCGCGTGGAAAAGTAACTTTTTACCCTCTTTTCAACCCCTTACAACCCCCTTTTCGCAATAAAAAGTAGCCTATGTCCATTCTCAGGGTCTAGATTATCTGTATACCAAATTTTATTTAGATCCGTTGAGTAGTTTTGGCGTGAAAGAGTAGCAGACAGACAGACAGACAGAGTTACTTTCGCATTTATAATATTAGTATGGATTAACACAACATCAGGGGTGGTGGACGCAAAATATTTATGTCGCAAAAAAAAGTTAATGTAGACTTAAAGTTTTTTCAGGTACAGATGACAATCGTGAAAAACTTATTTGTCGTTTATGTCTTGTGTAACTTCTGTCGTGAAATCATATTTTGATGAGACTTTTTGCAAATTAAACATTTGATAGATGGCGTTACGTAGACGTCAGGTCCAACTTTAACGACATTGGTTGTTTCATAACATAACTTCATAATTTTGACATGATATGTCAAAATATAATCAAATCACTCGTTGTTCGACCAGTCGTCCAAACGCCATCTAGTAGATTTTTCATTTGAAAAAAGCCTCATTTGACTGCGTTATGAGTAGTTACTATCTATTGGCAACTTTTAATAGACTCCTTTGACATCAAAAAGCGAGTGTACTCCTTCTTCGGCAGCGCACTTGCGACTCCTTTGGTGTTGCGGGTGTTCATGGGCGGTGGTAATCGCTTACCATCAGGTGATCCGTTTGTTCGTCTGCCCCATCTCATAAAAAAAACATCCTGACTTGAAATCTGTGGCACTTACATGTATCTCATCCAGCTTCGTCAGCACATCCTCAGCGATATCGAAGCTGTTCTCCACCGCATCGAAGAAGCTAGTGGCGTGCGGGCCCGCGTACAGCGCCCGCAGCGACGCCCACCAGTCGCCGCCGGACAGGAAGCGAAGCACCACGCCGTAGTGCTGCAGGTTGCTTTGGAGGTACTTCAGGTAGATGGGCAGGCCGAGGTCGTAGGAGTATTTTATGGATAATTTTAAGGAGTTTGTTAGCTTTGTCCTGAAAACATATACAAGATCAGATCTAGGTAAATTCCACAATTATTCATACTTAATAGTCGAAGTGTGTAATAATTAAACTCAAAAACTGCTGCGCCGATTCAGGAAAAGTCTCATGAGATTCCCATATCCTAACTAATATAAATGCGAAAGTAACTTTCTGTCTGTCTATCTTACTCTTTCACGCCAAAACTACAAAACAGATTTGAATGAAATTTGGTACACAGATAGTCTAGACCCTGAGAAAGGACAAAGGCTACTTTTTATTGCAAAAAAGGGGCGGTAAGGGATTAAAAAGGGGGGGGGGGGGGGTGAAAATGATTACATAATTAAAAATGGTTATTCCTTCAAGAAACATCAAAAGTCGTCGCGGGTCTGTAAGTGCTACAACAACGGTCTACATCGACCGGGCCTTACGACGATAAAGGCAAAATCATTAAAAATCTTACCTATCATTGAAGAATCCAACAATATCTGTAGTATCACCGTCCCCGTCATTCAGTGTGCTCACTAAATTTGCCAAGCTACCTTGAGCTTCATCAAAATCGTAATGCAGATCATCTGTATTCACAGCCTCATACATCACTTTGTACTGCTTGCTACAGATCTGGTTCTTCGTTCTTACACCGTCAGACAGAATATCTTTGCTATTGTCATTGTTGTTCCACTCATCACATACATCGTCAAACGCTTTAACTAAATCATATTTATCATATGCTGGTGTAAGAAGTCGAGTTATTACATCGAAATGTAACGCGAGCGCTTCATGTGGTCTTCTCTTGAATATTTTGCTAATAGTCGATATCTCTGAAGCTAGTTTCTTAGCTTCGTCTTCCGTGTATTCTTTGTTTATATCTTGCGGCTTTAGATTGTCGAAAGCGACGGCTAGTTTGTTCACTATGGCGGTGATTCTCGTCAAGTAAGCTGTTGATATGAATTGCTTCTTATTAATTTCGTTGAATAGTCTGTAAGCTGGGTCTGTTGCGTTTAACTTGTAATTGAGCACAGTGTCGACGGTTTCCCTAAGTTTTTCTTGTAGAGAGGACAGTTTGGTGTCGTTTTCTGTTATGGGAGGGTCCGTCCTGTTGCGGGCGGCGGCGAGGAGGGAGGCGAGGCGGCTCGCCTTGTCGAATGCGTCTTCAAAGCGGCTGGTTAGGTTTTCGGCGGAGAGTGTGTAGAATGTGTATTGCTGAAAATAAGAGTCTTGATAAATAACAGCTGTTCTCGTTTATATATGGAACGATAGTAGCTTTCAGGCGTAGTTTTGAACGTGGGAGAGGAGCCGCGTTTTGGCACGAATGGGCCCGCTCGATCGAAGCGATACCATGGCCTCATAGAAGGTGTAAAGCAGCGCCTGCGTCAGGTTTCGTAGAGTGTTGCCTCAACTCAATCACGGGGACAGAGGGGGGCCCTCGTGACTTTACTGGTGTGGCAGGCGTCTACGGGCGGCGGCAATCGTTTGCTACTCAGGTGATTTGTTAGCTCGTTTGCTGCCTATCAAACTGTGAGAGAGCCACGCTTCGGCATGAAATCGACCGGAGTAATACCACGTCTTCTCAGAAGCCCGGTGTAAAGCAGCGCTTGCGTTATGTTTCGTCGAGTGTCGTCGGGAACCGGGAGCTGAGGGGTGTGGCCCTTCGGCCGTCCGTGTGGCAGGTGTCTACGGGCGGCAGCTATCGTTTCCTACTCAGGTGATCTGTTAGTTCGTCTGCTACCTATCAAATAACACAAACTACTGCTCACAGGCTTGGCCAGCACGTCGAGCAAGGCGTTGTCGCCGCGCGGCAGCGACAGCCAGTACAGCAGCGACGGGCACACGTAGGGCCGCACGCGCCGGACGGTGGCAGCGTCCGCGCCGCCCGGCGCCGGCGCCAGCGCCTCCAGCACGGCCTCGCAGTCCCAGAAGTCCGTGAGGGCGGCGCGGCGGACCTGCGAGAACCGGGATCATTACATCCACGGACGTATATATAGCTTTGACAAGAGGGGTGTCCCACATTGCAAAACAATTACGAATCAACCCCCCCCCGCCCCCCCGTGCTCGAATTTCACAATTTCCCACTTAACATTTTCCAATATTTTATAATGCGCTCTCCCGAAGTACAATTCAGGGACGGGCTGGACCCAGCGTGCCGTTTTAACATGTACGCTTTCTTGAAGAACGTGAGGTTGATTTGTGGATTTGCCGTCCCCGGGCTAGTTACAATTTGCTACCCACCCACCACCACCAACCATGCCCGGCCCCCTTAATTAAGGCGCCCTTGGCTATAGCCCATTCAACTTATGTCAAACCAGGCACCAATGGGGGGGTCCGGACCCCCTGGACCCCCCCTTATATACGTCCATGATTACATCCATGCTCTACAGAGTGTATCTGTGGACTTTGCGTGCCCGACAGGTTCCGTATCGCGTTAAGTACCTGGAAAGAGCTCTTAGCGAGTACCTGGTGAGCGTCTCCCGAGATTTGGTCCGTATGCCGAGACGGTGGGAAGGACCATGGGCTGGTGGAGGGACTGTGTCTGTTCCGATACCTACTACGTTACATCCTATCACATTATGGTTTTGCAATAAACGATTGAGTATTTACAAACTTTTACCACGTCTTCTACCAAATAATCAGAACTCCCCATACAAAATGACCAAGTCACGTGATCGACTTAGTATGAAAAGTTAAAATTTATTAGGTATACGAATTTCCACATGCCATAAAACAAAACTTGCTCAGAATGGTTCAAAAACACGTGTCAAATAAAGGTATGTAATTGCTCACTGATATAACCTGTAATATTATTCACTGTAGTCGAGCCGTTGTATCATGCCCGATTTGACAATATGTTTTTTTTATTTTGCATTTATTCTTGTTATGAGGAACACATTTAGCGAATCATAAAGAACCACTTTTAAAAATAAAACTCCATTTCATAATGTCAAAGGCACCGAATTATCTAATTATTTGTCTTTTATTACTTAAAATAATTTGAGAATAAAAAGAAAACGTATAATTTCCACTCTGTATTACGCTTTTACAAAGCAACGCCGCTGGACACGTTTTCATAGTGACGTAACCGGTAATACACACCGCGTATTTTTTTTAAATACTAGTTATTTGTCACTTGAAGGTTTTAATATTTAATTTTGAAAATAAATTTCTCGTTTCGCTTCTTATTTATTAATTTAATACGAACTGCTAAGGAATGGAACAACTTGCCGGCTTCTGTTTTCCCCGAGGACTACAATTTGGATGTCTTTAAGTCGAGAGTGAATAGGCTTCTTCTGGGAAGCACGCTACATCTTAGACCTCATTGTCACTCTCCATCAGTGAGATGAGGTCAGAGCAAACCCATTTACCTAATATATAAAAAATATTTTTGAATATGGGAAACTGCCCTTAGTGGAAATAACTGTTACTTAAATGATTCGGCAATTTACCGTTGTCCCACACTAGTGCTTTCAGTCTGACATTTGTCAAATCGGGCATGATACAACGGCCCGACTATAGTGGTTCGCTTCCACTTCTTTTCAAGATATTACGTAGTTTCAAACGTTACTAATAGACGACGCTGGGCGTCGATTACATCGCCCAAGTGTTTCACTTTTTTGGCTAACCTATAAAAGGTAATAATAATAACGTAATTAGGTTTAAGGACCTGTGTGATTAAATAAATAAATGACAAAACATTAGCCAATGCAATCGACGCCCAGCGCCATTTATTGGTAGAGACTGTAACTATAACGTCCCGAAACGTGCCTACTCGGCACCGAGGCAGTCAAACCTATTACCAAAACTACTTATAAAACATCATTTGAATTCACCTGACTCATAAAGCCGTAGTCCCAGTAGGAGTTGAGCAGGGCGGCCACGAACTCGGGCAGCTTGTCCGCCAGGATGTACAGCCCCGTGGCCTTCGTGAAGCCCAGCATCTGCAGCACGTTCGCCGAGGGGTCTGCGTGGACAACAGTCAATTTTAACTAACAACAAACTCGCAAGGAGGATAAACTTGGTGTATGTAAAATGACGTTTTCCTATGTTTCGTCCGGTCGGTCAGCGACTGGCGTGGAGCTGCGAATGATCGAGACCAGTGGAGAAGTCTTGTATCGGAGGCCAAGACACACTTTGGGTCGCTGAGCCATTGGAGTTAGTAATATGTTTCTAAGAGTACAATGGGGGCTACCACGTGTGGAAATCCGTTAGATGGCGTACGTGTAGACTGAAGTCCAACTGCAACGTCATTGGTCGTTTAGTGACATTTTGACATCTCACATCAAAAATTACCAATCACCGTGTAGTTCGACCTCAGTCTACACGTACGCCATCTAACGGATTTTCCACACGCGGTAGCCCCCATTTGCATGTTCCCCCGTACTTACAATTATAAAAGATCACAGCTTGCTTGATGAAATTCAATCTACTGCTAAGTATAAGCTTCAGCCTGAATATAGCACCCTTATACTTGGAGAAACACAATGCAAGCGGTGCTTCCCATGTCTCACCATTTAGTTACCCATTGACTTATCTACCTCCTAATACATAAAGGACAGAAATAAGAAGGGATTCTTACCAAGGTATCTCCACCTTAAAACTTTTAGGGTTATGCAGGGTTATGGTATCCCCAGGAGATAAGCGACAAGCTGCACAAGATCGAGACAAATAGCGACATCTCATATCGGAGGCCAAGACTCATTTTGGGTCGTTGAGCCATCGCAGAAAGTAAGTAAGTATCCCCAGGAGAGTGAGCGAGCATGTCTCGCCATCTCGCTCACCCTCTTGGCTCTCTGTAAAAAGCCTAAGTGCACGAATTTACGGAAATAAAATCCCATTAATTAATTGAAGGTGTTTACTCCAAAATACAATGCTCACCATTAATCTCTGTGAAGTAGGTGAGCAGGTCTCCCGCAACATCGCTTGCCGCCACCGACGCGCCCATCAATGTCCCCCGCCAGGCCGCCCGCGCCAGCGCCCCGCAGTCCGCCCCGCAGCGCGCGTACTGCTCCCAGAGGGCGCTGGTGGAGCCCGGGGCGGGCGGCGGGGCGATGCTGTTTAGGACTTCGTCCAGGTTGGAAAATAGGTTCCTAGTGATAAAAAAAATAAATAAAAATTTAAAGGCATTTTTTACTTAAAATGTGACACTAGCCATTGAATATATTATAGCTGGCGGCACGAAAGTATAGCGATGACCGTTATTTTGTAAAAAAGAAGACTCTCTATTAAAATTGGTTTCTGCGCACTCAAGGTCATAACTACAGCTTCTTGCCGCCGACTATAATAATTACTGTCTAAAACAAACCTATGAGCAAAACGAGATAATATAAAAGTACATACACAAGAAATTTCATTTGCATTGAACTAGGATGCCCTGTGGCTCAGGCTAAGAATAGGACCTACGACCTGTTGATAATTTCATGATGATGTCGAGTGAGTGAGGGCACCGGAGGCCTAATTGAGGGAAAAAGGGGGATGAAAGTTGGCAGCGCACTTGTGACTCTACTGGTGTTGCAGGTGTCGCGACCCGTGCTCGTCTACCACCTATCACGTAAAAAAAAACACTTTTGGAGTCATAAGTGCGCTGCCAAACGTTTTGCATCGTTCGTCGTAAAATCCAAAGATTTAAATCATAGATATGCCCTGACACCTAAAAACGTGGCAATATTTTGATGACTTGTGTTGATGACTACTGACGCTTCCGTACTTTTACACGGAATGTAAATCATTGACAGATGAGCTGTTAGCAACTGAGTTCTGAGTGAGGTACTACAGCGAGTCTAAGTATATTGGCCGCTGTAGCGGTAGCGAGATAATGATGTTGTCTCTTTTTGTCTTACAGTAATTGCCAATACTACTCTCTCTGTCATGCGCTGACCGACCAGACTTTGATGTGTCAATGTATGGTGAGGGCATATCTATGATTTAAATCATTGGTAAAATCAACAGAATAAAAAGGGCCTCGCCAAATCAGTCTTGCCCACATCAAAATTAGATAGATAGATAGATAACGTTTATTGGCCACAAAAGCAAAAAACAAAGAAACAAATTACAGTAAACAATTAATTAGATCTTGCCGACCACTGCTTACCTTAAAGTGTCATTCTTATCGGTGCTCTCAAACTTCCTAGCGGCGTACTTAAAGGCGTCGACCACCGTGAGCGGCCCGCCTTCGCTCGCGGTGTGTTCACCAGGTCCTGAACCAGGTCCTTGATGAGGGTGGTGTCCTCGACCAGCGCGTCGAAGGTGCCCGAGAACTGGAGGAACACGTGCGGCCCGAAGGTGGTGGTGTTCCATGTGCTGGCATTCTGGAAGATAGGCAACTCTTCATACAAAAGGATAGAGTAACTTTGAGCGGCGGTGAGATCCAAATATGAGGTTGACAGGCACAAAAGGACAGAGTAAGTACCAATTGAGTCTGTCATCCCCTTCTGAAGGCCTGCTGAGACGCCGTTTCACGTCCCGCCTAAAAACCCAGGATTGTAAGAAGGAGACATATGAACTGGATTTCCCGTCTTATGCCTAGGTTACCTGGGGTCGGCGCACTACATTGTCTACTTCCATTTATCTCTATCATTCGTCATCCTATCGTCCACAATATTTTCAACTACGTCATGCTTCACACTGACACAATCTATCCATCTCATTTTCGGCCGTCCACTCAATGACTTAACGGCTCCAACGGCTGTCAGTTCTGTGGCTAAGTAACCCACGGCCACTTCACAATACTCACATAGAAAGATATATTCCTCTCCTTCACCAAGGCCTGCCACTCTTTTTTGAGCCCTGTGTCTGCGCACGCAAGGTTCTCTATCGCGTAGCACGGCGCGCGCGGCCGCCGGGCTAAGCGCTAAGACATCGGCCACGCTGCGCTCGCCGCACGGCCAGTATGGATCCGAGGTCAGGGATATTATGGCCTCCAACTGTGAAATGAAATGGAAATAGTTTATTCAATTTAGGTCCACACTTAATGTCAATATGTTTACAACTGGTTCGGAATGTAGTTTTCTACCGAGAAGACACCCGCAAGAAACTCAGCAGTTACTCTTTTCAAAAAAAGTTTTGAAAATTTCAACAGCTTTAAAAAGTCACGCCATGCATCATAGCAGCATGCCTACGCATGACGTAACAGACCCACCAGTGTGCACACTGATAACAAAACAAATGTTTTTTTTTTATGTGATAGGTAGCAGGCGAGCAGGCGGATCACCTCATGGTAAGCTATTGCCGCCGCCCATGGACACTTGCGACATCAGTGGAGTTACTTAGTGCGCTGTCAACCTTTCATCCCCTTCCTCCCCGAGTGGGCCTCCGGTTTGTTGATGAAACATATATGTATTTATGTTGGGTTTTTCTGGTTTCCATAGTATAAGGGAAAAGCTAAGTTTGGACCAGGACAATGTATGCGATGTTGTCTTATTATTTTTTAATTTAATTTTATTTTATAAGAGCTATATTGCAATGGCAGGGTGGCAGTGCAGTATTGTGTAGCTCTTAAAACTTAGCTTTTAGTGTTTCATTCCTTAACCGGTTCATTGAAACAATTTTTACTTAGATCAAATATTTTTTGTCAATTAAGTTCCTCTTCGAAGCAGATATCCATCTATATTTGTGTTTGTTAGAAAACAGGAGATAAGCCTTACCGGAATGTTCCGGTTCACGATGATATCCACGGAATCTACCAGCAGCTGCGGGACGTTGGGTAGTATGGCTGCCAGCGCGCCGGCCGTGATGGGTGGCAGCTGGGATGGGTAGCTCTCGTTGCGGGCCAGCGCTGGTGGAACAAAAAACTTATGCAGGATGTGAACAAAATACACTTTGTTGTAGAAACAAAGATAAAAGTAATAAGGGTTTTGCAAATGCAGAATCCGATGACTTTACGTTGACGTCAGGTCCAACAAGTGGATTGATTGCATTTTTACTATCTTGTCATTGTCATAATGGGAGCTACTGGGGGCATTGGTCGTTTAGTGACATTTTGACATCTCACATCAAAAATAACCAATTATCGTGTAGTTGGACCTCAGTCTACAAGTACGCCATCTAAAGGATTTCTCACACGCGATAGCCCCCATTACGAAGTTACGTACCCAATGTCGTCGAAGTTCGACCTGACGCCAACGTAACGCTATCAAGTTTTTATTTGTGTTTATGACAAAACTTGTACACGTCATATTTTAGAGATTTTACAAGATTCTTCCTCGTTATCATCAGTACCCAATGCTGAGTATATGTCTCCTTTCCTTTGTGACCCACTTCTTGGTTCTGAGCTCACCAGTTTGAAGTATGATGAAATGAAAAGTCAGTCAGCTGCGCTACAGGATGACCAGCGGTGGCAAACGTGTTTCACGTTGACCCATCGCTCCTCACGGTCCATGTTCAACAGCCGGACCGACAGCTTTGGCTGCAAGGAAATTATTCTCACCGGTCAGTAGTTTGATGAAGTCATCGACCAGCGCCAGAGGGGAGTGGCGGTGGCAAACGCGTGTTTCACCTTCACCCAGCCCTCGCTCCTCATGCCGAACGCCTCGCGGTCCACACGTTCAGCAGTCGGAACACCAGCTTTATGCTGCAAAATGGTTTCAAGTCAACAAAAGTCACAAAACAAATATTCATCATCATCATTTCAACCGATAGACGCCCACAGCTGAACATATAGGCTCCCCCCAATACCTACTCTCTACACAGATCAGCGCCCTGTGTTTGTATTTAAGGAATACTTGCGAGACTTTTTAGGACACCACGGCTAAGACTCCCTGTACGCAGCTGTAAGCACCACTTGGAGACTTTTCCACCCAAACGGCCGACAATGTGCGCTGCACATTGCCACTTGAGACATGAAATTCTTTCAAACAAATGATGGAAATAAGAAGACTAATGCACTAAGAAAGTTGTGACAGCAAACTTTTAAGGAACTAACGATGGTCTTTAACGTAAGCGGTAGTGGCACCATCATTTATTTTCATGACTTTATTACGGTGTAGCGGATATTCAAAGGCGGCGGTGTTCACTTACCATCGTGCGGCTCGCGAGGTCGTTTTTGCATCATCGTCATGTTCGTAATAGTAATCCTTAGCCTCCTTCATCAGTCGCTAGACTAGGCTTCCACTGCTCATACAAACCGTACCTTACAAACTAAAAGGTAGGGTTAGTCTGTACGTAACTTCACGTGAATCCTACAAATAAGTTACCTCAGATGCAGAGTCCTATCAATCCTCCTGAGGTCGAACCAGTAGTCCTTGGCCTCCCTCATCAGAGCCTCGACCCTGGCCTGCCCCGCCGCGTCCATGCCGTAGCTGAGGAACTCGAACAGGTACGGGTAGTCGGTGTCGAGCTTCAGGTAGACCTGCTTCAGGCCGTCGATGAGGGCGGTCCAGTCCACCTCGGCGAGGGGGCCGTGAGAGGATTTCTTTAGGGAGGTTATCTAAAAAGAGTTAGAAAGAAATGTCAGTTAATAGAAAAATAAATGCTCAGTCACAAATGCGTTGCCATCCTATAATGTTATTTATTTAAGTATTCAATTTGATTACACAGACCCTTAAGCCTTATTAAGTATGGACTTTAAACCGCGGGATTTCCCAACAGATTTGCTATATTCCTCTACTGACCTTCTGTCTATTAGGAAATTATAGATCTTCTAAATCTATACTATTTATAAAGAGATAACTCCCATTGACAACGACAAGACTTATCATCATCATAGGCCTTCGCATTTTTAATAGATGATTTAGGCAGCATCACGCGGTGTGGCTTTACAGCAGCGCTCGTGGCTGTAAAGTCCTATGCGGGAGTAAACCTCTTTATGTCGCATTTGTCGACCTTAATAAAGCCTTCGACACAGTTAGCAGAGAAGGTCTGTTTGCTGCACTCGAGCAGATAGGATGTCCACCAAAACTGTTGTGTCTGATTAAGTCTTTCCATAAAGTCATGCAGGGAACTTCGACATCAAAAGAGGTGTTCGCCAAGGTTGTGTTTTAGCGCCTACAAGACTTATAAGTAAACCGAAAACACGAAACATGGTCTATTCATGCTGAAGCGTGGTTCTCCCACCACTTGAGCCCTAAAAATACATCTTCTAAAAGTATCAGCAGTATTATATTACTCACCGCCTTAGCAATCTTCGAATCGTTCCTTAAGCCAGCGTCTATGGCGGTGGTGGCGTCGCACAGGGCGGCAACTAGCGCCGCCGAGTCCCCTGGCGGCAGCGACAGGAACTCCGCCGCTGCGTCTGCGCCGCGGCACACCACCTCCTCGCTAGGAGTCGAGAGAGCTTTGTACGTCTGGAACAATTGGGTCCTACTTGTAATCGTCAGAAAATAATAACAATACCTAATTATTTAAAAATTGTATTGAGACAAAATTTAATTTTACTTGTTTTGTGCACAATCGAAACTTAAAAAAAATAAGTTTAAACTTGAACATGTGACTCATAAATCAGGTACAGATCCGAAGCGGTCCACCAGTATTACCTGGTTCTGATGAAGCAAGACAATGAGCGCGCATGGTCTCCAGTATGACCGGGTGCAACTTATTAGTAAGAAGAGTAGGCTTCTTCTGGGAAAGCACGCTACATCTATCTCTCATTCATCTCTCTACATCTTACCTTATTGTCACTCTCCATCAGGTGATATAAGGTCAAGTGCAAAGACATCCATACTATATATACATCTATCTATCTTCTATCTATACTCTATACTATTAATAAAGAGGTAACGACTCGGCCTGTGACTGACTGACTGACTGACTGATCTATCAACGCACAGCCAAAACTACTGGACCTAAAATCATGAAATTTGAAACTAGGTAGTTCTTACTATGTAGGCGCGCACTAAGAAGGGGTTTTTGCGAAATTCACCCCCTAAAGGGGGTGAAAGGGGGGGTTTAAGTTAGTATGAAAGTCTTTCAATTTTGATGTTAGAGATTTGAAAATTTGGATTATGGTTGTTTATCAAAAAATAAAAATTGACCTGTTTTAGTTTTTTTTTAATTTAAGCCATAAATGGGTGAAATGGGGGTTAAAACAATGTATGGGAGATTATTTATTTTTAAAGCTAGAGTCTTGAAAATTGGTATTTGGGTTTACCATACAAATTGAATGAAAGTGATTTCAGCATTTTTTTTTCAGCTTACAAAGGGGTGAAAGGGGGTTAAAACGTCGTATGGAAAATTCGTCATTTTTAAAGCTAGAGCTTTGAAAATTGGTATTTGGGCTTTGCATGCAAATGTAAAGAAATTGAATTGGGCATTTTTTCTTCAACCTAAAAAGGGGAGAAAGGGGGATAAAACGCCGTATTGTCCATTTTAAAGCTAGATTCTTGAAACTTGGTATTTGGGCTTTGCATACAAATGTAATGAAAGTGAATACGTTATTTTTTCTTCAACCTAAAAGGGGGGAAAAGGGAGTTGAAACGAAGTATGTCATTTTTTTGAAGCTAGAATCTTGAAAATTGGTAGGTATTTAGGCTTTGCATAGAAATTTTATAAAAGTCCCCCCCTATAGGGGTGAACGGGGGAACTGATTAAATTTGACAAAGTAAAGTTATAGAGTTTCCACCATTTTTTAAATCAAATCTTTTTGAGATTCCTTCATTAAGGTTTACGATCACCAAAATTATCAATCCTATAAGTATCTGTAAAATTTCTTTTTGCTAATTACTTTGATTGTTGTGAATTCTACTTCGTTCAAAAAATTAAAATACCGAAGCGAAGCGAGGGCGGGCCACTAGTTTATAATAAAATGCGAAAGTAACTCTGTCTGTCTGTTACTCTTTCACGCCAAAACTACTCAACGGATTTAAATGAAATTTGGTATACAGATAATCTAGACCCTGAGAAAGAACATAGGCTACTTTTTATTGCGAAAAGGGGGTTGTAAGGGGTTGAAAGGGGGGGAAAAAGTTACTTTTCCACGCGGACGAAGTCGCGGGCGGCCGCTAGTTTAATATAAAAAAAACACGATCCTCAGTCATTATACACAGTTAAAACAATAAAGATTTATTCTATTCTATTCTATTCTATTCATGAGGGAGCGACCAAAGAGAGAAAAAGAGAGAGAAGCAATTAATAGAATGGAAACTGTACCTTATTCTCATGAAGCAGGGTGGTTAGCATGGTCTCTACTACTTGCGGGTAGAGGTCCCGGAGGCGCGCGGTGGCGGCGGCGGGGGTGGCCGCCAGCTGCTCGCGGACCGCCGTCACCAGGGTCGTGAGGTCCAGTAGGATGGGGGAGATCTTGAAGTCGAGGATCGCGTTCTGCTTTACCACTTCCTTGGCTAACGCTCCGTGGACTGTTATTCTGTAAATAGGGTATTTTACGACTTTTTTTTTATTTATTTATTGTAAAGTTTTTGAAGTATGAATCACAGCTCCATTTTTATTTTTTTTCTATCATCATTAGTTCCAAAGATATAGACTTGCAAAGTTCCCAATCAGAAAAGGAGAGCGATACTCTATTAATGACGTCACTAGGCTAGTGCTTCTAACAAGCGCAGTACAAAATTTTGTTTAAGAAAGAGACAGGTATATCAAAAGTTTGTTGCTCTATAACTTTCTTGTATCCAAACTTTTTAAAAATGTTTCTTCAGTGATTGTACACTTATACAGTAAATTATCGAGTCTAGGTATCAGATGTCGATATTTTAACGACGGTAAATACCCTATTAACATTGTTTCAGTGTTTTTGTGAAATTACGGGAAACTGTGGTTCACTGGAGTCATACGGCACTTTTTAGAGAGTTATATAAATATTCTTATTCCTATTTTCAATAACCTCGTATATGGTGAGGGACATGGGGTCCTACTGGGAACATTGGCACCCCAAATCCTCCCATTGAAATAAGGCAAGGGTCATCTCGGCTTGTTGCTTGGGAAGGGGGTATAGTAGATTATCATTCAATTTGAAAGATGCAAAATGTCAAAATGTATAGAAACTTGACAATTACATCTGTCAGTTTACTCCACATGATTAAAAATCAGAGTACACTTACTTATATTCACGCTCTCCCTAATTGTCTACACTATTGTTACTAAGTATAATGCGCCAATAAAGTCGTGAAAATAATTGATGGCGCTACTGCCGCATATAGGTCATGGTAACCTTTGTTAAAAAACATGAGAACTCCGTTAGTTCCCCAAAAATCCGTTACCAAGACTTTCTTCGGCGCATTATACTAGAACTTACAATATTTGCTTTCCCAGGTGCCTCCTGTCCGTGAAGATCTTCATGAACTCCGAGTCATCGGTGACATTGAACAGCGCGTTCCAGTCCACCAGTATCTTCGGCCTGGCCTTTACCGCGATCAGCGTCTGCGTGAAGTTCTTGAGCACCTCGAAGTCTTTCTCTGTGGTGTACAGCTGGTCGCTCGTGTCTTTGCCGAAGGTCTCTTGGACTACTATTGATGCCATGTTGTTAATCTAAAATATTTGGAAGGATATAGATTTTCTAACACTATCAAAATTTATAATCCGTCTTAGAAAATTCTCGAAGGCTATCTGTACTGATGAAAATGAGCACCATTCAGGATCTAACTAACTAAATCTTGAATTAGATCACCAACTAGATTTATATCAGTGCAAGATACAGTAAAATGACACAACAAACTATTTTAAACGAAATCTTACAAGAGGTGACAACGGCATGCAATATTGACAACAGTACAGTAGTATAATTTCATTTAAAATCACTTTTCCTACTCACAATATCCTTAACCTCGTAGATACCGAAGGACTTGATGAAGTCCGCAATGTAGTCCTTCCAAGCGTCGGTGCACAGTTGGCTCTTCAGAGAGTTGGCCTCGGCCTTGGACACTTTGAAGAAGCTGGCCAGCTTGTTGCTGTCGCAGAAGATCTGTCCACGGACATTCAGCTTTGACGTCACTATCTAAAACCATATAATTCTTAATTAGACGAAGCGAATTTCGACTGCTCCTAAAAATAAATCCAATGTACAATATGTTTAATATAGGAGATCAAACTTTGTTCTTCGGAGGAAGCGGTTTGTAGAAACATTTGTACTTAGCAGTTTAAAACACATGAACCACTATTAAACACATGGTACGAAGAAGCAAAGAACCAGAATTTCTTCTTGCAAGAAAGTAGAAGCATTGAAATAAGTATAGGCGAAACAAACTTTTTGCAGAACTAACATAAGCCTTTGACACCAAGAAGCACAGCAAAAACTAGAATCTAGAATAAACAAACAAAAAATTTTACTCGTTAATAGGCTATACCTGGACTCTCTCAGCATCAGCTAGACCTTCGAACCCTTTCCTCACCACGCTGATGGGAAGGCCCAAGAGCACTTTGACTCCCGCGGGGTTCCGCAAGGAGACGTCATAGGCCATCTCTTGTATATTCAGGTTGATGGACACAACTCTATTAGGCGCCCTCTATTCAGCTTTGCTAAGAGAGTGGAGTAGAACAGGACTTCGTGTTTCGTCTGCTCGGGCAGGAATTGTTTATCATATTCATAGCTTGTGCTAACCTGAGAATAATATACATAAAGACTTGGTTAACAATTTTAAGTTATTATTTGCTACAATACAGACATTTGCCTTATAATAAGGCAGAAGAATATACTATTGGATAAATACGTAATGGGTTTTTTTAATAGAAATAAAAAAAAAATAGTAAATATAAACAATCACTGAAACCTAAAGCTAGACTAAAAGAAAAGGAAGAACGTTGTTGTTTCACTCGTGTATTCTATTTCTGTGTATTGAAGAATATCTATCTAACGTTGTATTAGGATGCATTATGATCCTGGTTTCCGTTGCGACTGATTTGTTGAGTAGATTTTTGTTTTTTTGGCATATGAACAGACGGATGACCTTATGAACTGAACTTACAGTTTAAAGATATCAAGCGAAGAGTCCTTTGACCCTTTCTCGATCAGGTCCACTGCCTGGTTCAGCAGCTCATTGACCTGGTCCACTCCCGCGTGCTTCAAGCCACCGAGGGCCAGCCTCGCCGCCTCCTCCGCGCTGCTGGAGTTGCCCACGAACACCTTGTCCAGGTACTGGAGCCCCATGGTTAAAGTATCAGTGATGTCGCGGAGGGTTTTGAAGGAGTTCGTCCATCCGAATACGATTTCTAGCTGATCCATCGCTCTCGTTATTCTGGAAGATTTGCATTATTTATTTATGTGGTTTTAGGTTGGTGGTTACTCATAAACGCTTTATTTCTGCGTAAATAAATAATTTAACCCCTTAATGGGCAGTAGGTATAAATACAATTCATAGGTTTAGGAACACATTCAAAATATGGTGTCTAACATAAATGACGGTTATGTCATGTTACCTGTAGATCCTATAGTGCTACGCCTGGTAGGCAATTGGAATAAAGAGGTACAAGGTTCAGTTTTGTAATTATTTGTGCAATAAAGAGAACTCATCTATTTGGGCTGATGGTGTTCCTTTTTTTTTTAAAGTTCAAAATTGTATAATATTTTGCTAAGGAAGAGTGGCCCCTTCTGCTACATTGCAATTAATAGAAGGGGTCAACAATGGAATTGCTTTGACAATTTAGAAACTTTAAGAACTTTATTTTTCTTTTACTTCGCTCCTATGATGGGATGGCTTCGTTTGTCTAGTGGTTTAATTACTGGACCATGATCTTAGGGTTCCGGTTCAATTCCTGGGTCAAATAAAAGTATGTTTCGAATTTATCGAACATAGCTTTCGGTATGTGAGCATTAGGCAAGCGTGGTGATTACGCCTAATCCCGTCATGCGATTCGTAGCGATGACTTGATTTCTATGATGGATGCCTTTGCCCTGCAGTGGGACAGTATATAGGCTGCTTATTTGTTTACTTACACCCCTGCATCGAAGTAGCTGAAGTCGGCCCTCTCCGCGGAAGAGCACGGCGAGCGCGGGCGGCAGGAAGCTCTCGAGGCTGCTCAGGCGCAGCGCCGCCGCCGCGCGTCGCCAGCACCGGATGCGCGAGTCGCCAGACACTTGTAGTACATGTCTCCTACCTGAGTATGTGTCAAATAATCTATTGATATTATTATTTTACTTATTTATTTAATTACACAGGTTTATGTATGTATGTATATGTGTATCTGTACTTAAACCACTAGACCAACGGGCGTTACCGTGCCGTGTTACCGGGCCGTGATCTCGGGGTCCCGGGTTCGATTCCCGGATCGAGCAAAAGTATGTTACGAATTTTTCGAACATAGCTCGGGTTTGTGATCACCAATCCGCATTAGGCAAGCGTGGTGATTAAGCCTAATTCCATCATGGTAGTGATAACATGGTTTCTATGATGGAGACCTTTGCCCTGCAGTGGGACAGTATATAGGCTGATACTTTACTTTACTTTTTTTATGTATCTATAATGATCATTAATATTTTTGACATACAAACTACTTTTTTATATTATAGCGGACAAACGAGCAGTCGGCTCACCTGATGGTAAGTGGACATATACAACACCTGAGGCATCACAAAGCGTTGCCGACTCTTTAAAAAGGAATAAGCCCTTTTCTTTACTTGCGTGTTTTTTATGCTAGAAGCACGAAAAACATCGAAATCGTGGTGTCTGAGATCTAAGGTCGGGGACATAGCCCACAGAATTGCGTGGCTTAAGTGGCAATGAGAAAGGCACATTGCGAGGAGAACAGACGTCTGGGGTGGAAAGGTCCGTGAGCGAAGGCTGCGTGCTGGAGGCCGGTGGGAGGCCTGCCTCCCACCAGGTGGATCGACGTTCTAGTGAGCGTCATTGATTGGTTAATTTTGATGCAAAATGTCAAAATGTCACTAAACAACCAATGACGTTGAAGTTGGACCTCAGTCATTAGTACACCATCTAGCGGATTTTTCACTCGCGAGTCTCCATTGTTTCAATATCAAAAAATGAGGTATTTAGACTTTAATCCAACATGTTGTATACCCTACTTACCATTTTAATATACTTGGGAAAATTGGTCTTCACGAGCAAGCTCATGGCCATCTTCTGGAGCTCCTCCTCAGACAGCTCGCAGATCCTCCTCACGAACTCCGCCAGTTGCGTCTTGTTCTCCATTTGCAATACGTTCGATATCGAGTCGACGTCGCATCTGTCGATGTTGCCGCCGAAAATCTGGAAAGATAATCCTTGTTTTTAAAAACTCCGTCCATCCATACGACAAGGCAAAACTTTCGCAATGTAGGTAATCTACCTTCAGCGTCATTTGCTAGTACAGTCAGCAGCATCTGCTGCTATATCAGGCAGGTATATCTATACCTGAGCGAGCAAGGTGTCTAAGAAAACACAAGAACAGTCGCAATAAAACGTAAACCCCTTAAATTAGGACTATTAAGTCCATATTTGAATGAGTTTGTGACGTGATATCATAAATAACAAAGAGAGCAATAGTCACTGATACAAACTTATTGCCAGCGTAAATTGTCCTTGTTGTTTCATGACGTTACGAATCTCAACCGTAGGGTGGTAGACCACATTTTTGGCTGAGTTTACACAGTGCTTAAATAGGGTATTTTACGACTTTTTTTTTATTTATTTATTGTAAAGTTTTTGAAGTATGAATCACAGCTCCCTTTTTATTTTTTATCTATCATCATTAGATCCAAAGATATAGAGTTGCAAAGTTCCCAATCAGAAAAGGAGAGCGATACGCTATTAATGACGTCACTAGGCTAGTGCTTCCTACAAGCGCCATACAAAATTTTGTTTAAGAAAGAGACAGGTATATCAAAAGTTTGTTGCTCTATAACTTTCTTGTATCCAAACTTTTTATAAATGTTTCTTCAATAATCGTACACTTATACAGTAAAATATCGAGTCTAGGTATCAGATGTCGATATTTTAACGACAGTAAAATACCCTATTATAACCGTCTAACACATTTCTCGACGACATTATATACTGATGAAAACAAGCCCAGATCCCGTTTTGACAAAAAAAGGTCAGTTTAGATATGTACCTCATGCGAGAAGCCTTATAAAACATGACACTCACTTCTCTTCCCAGCTCCACTAAGTTAGTAAGCAGACTTACACCTGTTAAAGCGAGTGTGGCGTCCATGAGCCCGGCCGCGAGCGCCTCGGTCACGTTGAGCTCGGCCGCGACGAAGCGCCGCACGCGCCCGGGGTTGCTGAACAGCTGGCCCACCTGCAGACCGTTCTCTGGAACAAGCACATCGGATTATAATACTGGCCTTAATCCGTCGGTCTAATGGTACACTATCCAATCTGCAAAAGTCGAAATTTCAGAAGAGCAAAAAGAAGACATAATTTGAGCATATAAATGGGGCGGTTTTTTTATTTTATCATGATTAACATCAGCCCAGTAGTACCCACTGCTGAGTATTAGGCCTCCCATCCCTTACGCCAATGTAAGCAAGTAGTCCCTTAATTAATATATATTTTTTAAGCGAATTTCCAAAAGTCATAGGGTAAAGGTAGTAGGATGGATGGCTCAGACAACATGTAGCGACCTGTGCGAATACCACACTCAACCATTAGTGATTTAGTGTAGGCCTTAGCGTCGACTGGCGGGAGGGAGGAATACGCTTGTATTAAAACGAAAGACTATGAGTGTAGTGTTCGCACAGGTCGCTACATGTTCTTTGAGGCATGGCATCTATCCTACTACGGCATCTATCCCACCTTTACCCAACCTACAATAAAAGTTGTTCTGAATTATTAGAAGCAGACGTAGTTAAAAGCATGTAAATATTTACAGATGCACACTGTATATAATTAATTACATATTGATTATACATATCTAAAAATAAATAGGTAGGCATATTTTTTATGTTATGATTTTCCCACAGTACTCAGCTGTGTGCTTATGCAAATAAAGATTATTTTGATTTGATTTGTAGACAGGTAACATTCCCACCTGTGTGGCAAGTTTAGTCATTTGGTTTAGTCAAGTAAATGTAAAGTATGCACACTTGGAAGGAAAAGTACCATTATAACAAAGTAGGTTTGTCATTCTTTCATGCAAATCAATAAACTAAGTAGGTAGGTACTTGTTTCTCAGGCAAAGTCATTTTAAAAACCTCAATATCATTTTTAAGACCAATCCATAAATACCCCACTTTTGGGTTAGGAGAAATATTTTTTTTTAGTTTCATTTGCTTGACTTTGGTCTTGAAAAAGTTCCCAAAATGTAGTTTTTTTTTAATTTTCGTGTGAAAATCATAATGCTGTTCCTTACTTTCTAAGTTTAGTTCTTATAGTTTCGGAAACAATGGTTGTGACTTATGTGATGCAAATCTATAAGGATTCCGTTTTTTGCCATATGGCTACGGACCGCTTAAGACGGCAGCGTTAAGGACAACTTACTGCTGATGTCCACCATAGTAGGGTTGTCCAGCACGTCGGCGAGAGTGGCCAGCAGCTGCAGGCCGTCGGGGACCATGCCTGCCACCTCCAGGATGGTCTCGTTGTGCAGGAGGGGGGAGAACCTTCGCTGGAGTTGAGTCAATCTAGAAATATACATAGATTTATGATATCCAGACTATGAATAAACACAAGTTTTTAAGTTATAAATATTTAAGAGACAAAGGATGACCCGTTTCGCGCTATGGTTTGGGCGCCGGTCGAAACGCAAGGGTCGCGGGTTCGATTCCCGCACTAACACAATTGTTTGTTGGTTGGTTGGTAACTGTGATAGCTAGGTACTATAAGTTTTGTTATTTAAACTTCCTGCTTCTGTCTATATACCAGGGGGGCTAGGATAGAGGGTTGGGGAGGGATCATATTCCACCCCGGGCGATCGACACCCTCGCTACGCTACTAGTGAGAACGTGGGCTCTCTCCTCTTGCTTATCATCAGGCTGAGGTGAGCCAATATACTGAGCTCCCCCTGAGAGTCCCTAGACGTGCCGCCCGCGTGCGACTCACACGTTGTACATCCGTTTGCGGCTGTCCTCCAGGGAGCTAACCTGGAGCCAGTATTATAAATATTTGAGAGAAATTCAAACTTACTTGGAGTTTTCATAAGTGGGTATCTCCTGGAACTTGTCCAGGGGTTCGCAGTCGTTGTTGACGCTGCACACGAACGACTGCACGAATGTCAGCATCCCCGCGCTGGGCATCGCGCGGGCAGCAAACCCACCTTAACAGATAATTCGTATTACTTGTAATGTGTCTATTGCAAGCCTATTTCTCATCAATTCAATCAAATACATAGGAAAAATATGCACTAGCGGGCGGCCCCAGTTTCGCATGGGTGGAAATGTTAAGTATGAGTAAAGAAAGATACTTATTTCTGAATAGCTGTGCTTCAAGAAAAAAAAACTAAGTAATTTATTAAGTAAAAAGCACAATTGAAATAAAAACACAATTAAACTACATAACTTATCTTAACCTTTGTTTACAAACTGCAAGTAAAAATTTGGTATTGTAAGACAGTGTTTTAAAATAGGTATTTAATTAGTACCTACCTACTAATAATTTACAATAATGATAATTAATTAATTAATGATCTAATGAATTACTAAATAGCTTATCAGTTATCTTTAATTAATTATGTAGTATGAACAAGAAATTCAACTATGTAGGTATATCGTTTCTTTATTAAACGAACAAAAATATTATTATTGGACAATACCCCATTCAACAATTACATTGATCTGTTCAATTCAATTCAATCTATTTCTAATAATTTTTAATTCTTAAGTATAAAAAGTTCTGATATAATAAAAGTTCGTTCGTTCGTCCTTCGTTGATATCGAAAAAAAAAAATGAAGAATAAAATATTAAATGTGTTGGGACGTCCGTTTTCGGCAATCGCTTACCATTTTTTAGTGATCATTAGTGATCTATCTGCTCGTGGAAACTAAAGTAAATAGAAATTAACTTACATGAGGGAAAGTCCTGGTTGTCCACGTTTATCCTCACTACGTACAGGCACATCATCACCATGGTCGCCCATCCTATACCAGCAAGCGTTATCTGAAAATTATCACAGATTTATATTAAACATTGGATTATCTGGTTTACCTACACACTAAAACTTACATTAACATTAAAACATTAACATGCTTTGTTATTATTACTAATATATTAATGCTTAATTAAATGTATTAGCTATGCGAACACATTTAATGAAAATAATAAAACAAAAGACAAGTCCTTCGATATTTAAATAGGTAGGTAGGTACGCATTTATATAAAAAAATATATTTAAAAAAATTACCGTTGAGGTTTTAGTAGTCATCATTTCAAGAGTGTCTTATCAAAAGGGGACATTTTTTTGTTTATTAAACTGAGTAGGTATGCAATCTTGTTTTTAGTGCAAAAATACACACTTTCATCACTTGAATCTTAATCAAAACGGGATATTCTTCAAGTAAAGCAGCTACAAATAATGAATACAAAAAAATAAAAAAAAGTTATTTTTCAACTTTTTTCTTTGACAAAATTGGGTATTTTGACGTCTGTCAATCAAACTATTTTCGCTCTCCGCTCCAAATCTCCAATGCATCAAGAAAGTCATGAAATTAATTGATGGCGCCACTGATGCCGCTTACGTCATAGGGCATGGTAAACCTCAATATAGAACTCGGTACTGAATAGTTCCTCAAGATTTTTCACGACTTTATTGACAGAGTATACCAAAATAGGGATGGAAATCGAACCCAACTTAACATTTAGCACTCGACTTAGCATCAGGCAGGGTCACTATCTATTGCTCATTTGACTGGCAGGATGGCGCATTTGTTAGTGACTCTGCCTCATACGCAAAAGGTCGTTGGTTCGATCCCCACCCTGGACAAACATTCGTGCGATGAACACTTGTGTTTTTTCAGTGTCTGGCCGGGCTAACAAGCGCATCACGAGATAAATTTGTCGACACTCGCGCGTCGACACTCGCGCGTATTGCGTCGGCGCAAGTTGCTTCTCGATCTCGCGAACGAGAGTCGACGAAATTTTGTCGCTGTGCGCATCTTAGCCCAGCTGGTCAATGTATGAGTTGTTGTGTGTGAATTTATTTATTATTATTTATTGCTCACCAATTTCCGCTTCCTGATGAGGTAGTCCTTCCACAGCAGCAGCCGCAGCTGCCGGCCCGCCGCCATGTCACCCACGCCCCGTCATCACTGAAACAAACAGACTAACGTTGCACAATCTCTTTTTTTATAAGATAGGTGGCAGACAAGCTGACGGATCACCTGATGGCAAGCGATTGGCGCCGCCCATAGATATACCCGCAACACCAGTGGAGTTACAAGTGCGCTGCCGACCGTTCTGTCTCTCCTATTGGGCATCTGGTACCCTCGCTCACTCGGCCAAACTCAGTTTATGCCGAAGCGTGGCTCTCCTTCATGGACAGGATCAAAGCTTATCAATTTTTTTGATATCAATGAATTTATAATAATTATTTTTATTAGGTTCGTTGAAACGTTTCCGTTTGTGCAAACGGGGGTGCAAGTGGTCCCGCTCAACATCTTACGGGACCAAAGTCAACCTCACCTGCACGTGGCGCACCCTGCTGCACAACGGAAGAGGCTCTGGCGTACCCCACCAACCCGCACTGGGCCAGCGTGGTGGGTGTAGGCCCAAATCCCCCCCTAGATTGATTAGTAGGACCAACACAAGGCCCCAAGTGCCCGGCGGTACCGGAAGCCGAGCCAGCGATGACGGAAGCGGGCAAGGCGCCGGGACCAGGGGTGCTAAGAATCCCCGGGTGGCGATAACCAACCGTCGAACAACCTTGGCCCTGGCAACCTACAACACACGCACACTGCGCACAGAACAGAAGCTGCTGGAACTGGAGGAAGAATTAAGCAGGATTCGCTGGAGTATCGTAGGTTTATCCGAAGTCCGACGACAGGGCGAGGACACGGTGATCCTTAGATCAGGGAACTTGCTGTATTTCCGGGAGGGCGAAGATCTGTCCAAAGGTGGAGTCGGGTTTATTGTCCACAAGTCTCTCGTGAACAACATTGTTCAAATCGGAAGTGTGTCGAATAGGGTGGCGTATCTTATACTCAGAATTACCAAACGGTATTCGTTGAAGGTAATACAGGTGTACGCCCCGACCTCGACACATCCCGACGAGGAAGTGGAAGTAATGTATGAGGATATATCTCGGGCAATGCATACTTCCAAGACTCACTACAATGTCGTCATGGGAGACTTCAACGCAAGGCTAGGCAAAAAGGGCGATGAGGAGTCGAAAGTGGGGCAATTTGGATCTGGGATCCGGAATTACCGTGGCCAAATGCAAGCCGAATATATGGAGAGGGAAGGACTCTATATGATGAACTCCTTCTTCAGAAAACGGCTGCATCGTAAATGGACCTGGGAAAGTCCGGACGGCGTTACAAAAAATGAGATAGACTTCATCATGTCGACTAAGACCCGGATATTCAATGATGTCTCAGTGATCAATTCGGTAAACATTGGGAGCGATCACCGAATGGTAAGAGGCACATTGAACCTCAATGTTAAATCCGAAAGGTATCGACTGATGAAATCTACGCTCCGCCCTGTAGCCATCCAGATTCAAAACCCCGAGAGCTTTCAACTCGAACTACAAAATCGCTTCGATTGCTTGGAGAGCTGCGTAGATGGGTGATTTTCCCAAATACCGTATCAATACCGGTGGCATGTATTTTGAGCTGTCTTTTCTCCTTTACATAAAAACCAGTTTTATAGCTTATTGAGATTAAGTTAACTGTCATATTTATAGACTGTAAGTTAGTGGTGGAATAATATATTTTTTTATAATGCCAATTTTGTTACTGTTTCTAAGTCCGGTGGTGCAATCCCGGTGGCGAAAATGTATGTAAAGTGGTTTTAAAAATTCGCCACCGTAATTAGGTTTGTTGAAATTCACCCAGATGTGGACAAATATAATGACAGGCTCGTGGAAGCTGTCCTTACGGCGGGTGCAAAGGTCTTCAGACCCAGCCGTACAAAAAAAGTGAGTAAAATTTCGGAACCAACTTTGAAACTCATGGAAGAAAGACGGAAAATGGTTCTGCAAACTTCTGAAGAAGCTCGTTGACGACGGCAGCTCAGCAAGCGTATCTCTAAGTGCCTATCTCGCGACATACGCCAATTTAATACGGAACGTGTTAAAGAAGCTATTGAGCGGAACAAAGGCTCCAAAGTGTTCGCTAGAGATTTGGCTATTGGAGAGAGCTTGCTGACTAAGCTGAAAACAGAAGATGGCAGGATCGTCACGTCACGCCATGAGCTCTTGGCCGAGATTGAAAACTTTATGGACAGCTTTACGAGACATCACGCACACCTGTCTCCCAAGCCGTTGATAAAAGAGCCAAATTAACCCGGCACTACACCGAAGATATCCCGGACGTCAGCCTGTACGAGATTAGCATAGCTCTCAAACAGCTTAAGAACGGCAAGGCACCGGGTGATGACGGAGTCACAGCGGAGCTTCTGAGGCAGGTGGACGAACGGTCCTGAAAGCCCTTCAGAAGCTATTTAACTTCGTCATCATCGAGGGAAAGACGCCCAAAGCGTGGCATACTGGCGTGGTGAGGCTTTTCTTCAAGAAGGGAGATAAATCCCAATTGAAGAAACTACAGGCCTATCACACTGCTGAGTCACATATACAAGCTGTTTTCGAGAGTTATGACGAACCGTCTCGCACGTAGGTTGGACGACTTTCAGCCTCCCGAACAAGCCGGATTCCGCAAAGGCTTTAGCACCATAGACCACATTCATACGCTGCGGCAGGTTGTACAGAAGACCGAGGAGTACAATCTGCCATTGTGCTTAGCGTTTGTGGACTATGAGAAAGCTTTTGATTCTGTCGAGATTTGGGCCGTGCTACAGTCTCTCCAAAGGTGCCGAATTGACTACCGGTACATATAAGTGTTGCAGTCCCTGTACGCAAACGCCTCCATGTCAGTCCGTCTTCAGGACCAGAAGTCTAAGCCTATACCACTCCAGCTAGGTGTGAGACAGGGTGACGTCATATCGCCGAAACTGTTTACAACTTTGTTGGAGGACGTTTTTAAGCTTCTGGAATGGGATGGACTTGGCATCAATATAAATGGCGAGTACATGACGCACCTTCGATTTGCCGATGATATCGAAGTCATGGCTGAGACCTTGGAAGACCTAAGCAGAATGCTTGACGACCTCAGTAGAGTCTCTCAACAAGTGGGTCTCAAAATGAACATGGACAAGACGAAACTCATGTTGAACTCTCATGTCGTACCCACTCCTGTAAAAGTTGGAAGCTCTACACTGGAAGTTGTAGACGAATATATTATAATAATAATAATAATAAATGTCTTTATTTCAGGATATACCCATAACAGTCAAAAGTTTCACACATCATACAGAACAAATACAATTCAAAATAATTAATTATACTCTATAACCAGAAAATAATAATAATGCCAATGAATTTAAATACTAAAAGGAATTTAGATTAAATCATAATATTGATTAACTAAAATTTAATAAGAATCAAATTAAAATTGAAATGATAAGATAAAATAAATAAACTAAAATGGATAAGATACAATGACAATTATATTTATTTACTATGTATTAGCATTATTATTACCTAATATTATAGTCAAAGCCTTCTCTCAGGCACTGAGACTGGCACATGCCTGTCGCAACAGTGTCGGAGATAAGGACAGTCCAGTCTGCTGGCTATCATTCCCAAGATGATGTTGGGCTGGCCCGCACCCTGCGCACCAGAGACATCGCCCGTCCGCGCATCGTGGCATGAAACAGTTAATACCTGCTTCAGCGAACATGCCCGACGCGCTACAGTATCGGGGCAGCCCCACTATCACCCGGAACGCGTTATTGAACAGGATGCGGAGGGCATTGTAACTCCGCTTGGAATATTTAGCCCACAAGCTGCAAGTGTACAGCGATGTACAGTGAGCGCTAAAGAGCGTAATTTTAACCGCCTGTGAACATCTTGAAAACCTCCGTGCAATCATGTGGCTCTTATGGACAAGGCCCTCCGCTCCCTTCCAATATCAGCATCGTCCTTCAAGTCGGCAGTAATTATATGCCCCAGATATTTAAATTGAGTAACCCATTCCAACGGCGTACCATCTATTCTAACTGGAGGTATATTCTGAGGATAATTTGTGCCAGCCCCAAAAACCATGCATGACTTTTCCTTACATTATATATTAAACCGTGACCACCTATATACTCCTCACAGGTCTTAATAGCTTCCTTAAGCCACAAACCGACGCACTCAGTAACACCATATCGTCAGCATAGCTCAGGTTATTTACACACACCCCATCTATATAGCAGCCGACCCTCTGCCCGCAGAGCCTATCAATCAAATCATTAATATACAGGTTAAACAGGGTTGGTGATGACAACCCGCCCTGCCTAACTCCAGATTCGAGCCGATATGGGTCCGACATTGTCCCGGCCCATCGGACACTGTTAGACTGGTGTGCATACCAATATTGAAACATGCAGTTAAGTTCTGGAGGCAGGCCGATGCTCCTTAACTTTGTCCACAGCATGTCATACCGCACCAAGTCAAAGGCTCGAGACAAATCGAGAAAGCAACCATACACAGGTGTCTTGCGATCAGTGTAGTACTTGATGGTGTGCTTAAGACACAGTATAGCACTTTCAGTAGACAGCTGCGGTCGAAACCAAACTGGTTATCATTTAGTGTTACATACTTGTTCAGCTGTGTGTTAAGCATACCATCAAGCACTTTAGCTATTATTGTGGCAAGGGAGATAGGTCTGTAGTTGGTTTGTCCGTAAGATCACCAGTTTTGTTCTTCACCACAGGCACTACCACCGTCTTCATTAAATCACCCGGCAGGTAGGAATGACCAACGCACAGAGAGTAGAACATAGCTAATACCCTTGTTATGTGCGGCCCAGCGTGCAACAGGTGCTCAATGCTGAGACCGTCATGTCCGGGGGACTTACCTTTTGAAATGTGCTTTATGGTTTCCGCTACATCTTTTGCTTTAAACGTGGCCCCAAGAATTTACTGTTCATGTCAGCATTAAGCACCTCCGCCGATGGACCAAGAGGGGAACTTACAGAAAAATGGGTCTTAAACACATTAGCTATATCTTTGGGGTCGGTCACACCGTCGACGCTCACAGGAAGACCCGGCCTTACATTAACTTTCCCGGTTTCCTTCCAGAAACCTCGAAAGTTGCCTTTGGAATGTTTATCTGCTAGAGAGTCCATTTTTATTTGTTCTTGCTGGTTTGGCACCATTTTAGCTGGACTTAAAGTTTCTTCTACTTTCACTCATTTCCTGATAAACTATACCAGACCGTGGTCTACCGCACATGACCCACTCTCTAAATCTAAGCCTAGCCTCCGTGTGAGCCTCGCTGATGTGTTTGTTCCACCCTACTATACGCCGGCCAGTCCCAGCCTTCCTCACGCCACCCCTACTCTTAGCTGACGCCATGCGGAGCGCGGTCACAATATCTGTGTAAAGCCTGTCCAAAGCATATCTGTGGTCACGGTCATCACAAGAGTGATTAGCACAGTCAGCGCATATAGAAGGAAAGTCAATCAGTCTTAACCGCTTATTACACTCTTCAGTATACAAAGATATTTGTTCCTTGCTTCTAACTCCCCCATATTACATTATTATTAGGATTACAGCTTTTTGGTATAACTTTGGGAATTAGTAGTTTAAAATTACACTCTATAACGAGTGGCAAATGATCAGACCACCATGTGTCATCATCCAACACATTAACACTAACTACCGATTGCTTCGCCGAGCGAGTTGCAATACAGTGATCAAGCCAGCTGGTAGAGCCATACACATCGCTCACAAACGTAAAAGTGCCAGAGTCCATTCCTAAGATGTCTACGTCCACACACGACCATAATTGGTCGTTACAAATGTTAATTAGTTCACTGTAAAACAGCTCACCCGGGTCCGCATTTAAGTCTCCCATCAAATACACCGCATCAACTCCATACTCATCAATAATCGCGCTCACTGCACTTAAACAGTCTATAAATTCGGGCAGGTTATCAATTGCATTTGTTGGCATGTAAACATTGATCACTATTACTGGCTTACTATCAATTATAAGTTTTATAGCACTATACGATCATTTTACACTGTAACACTGTAACCTGCTGAAAAGCACTGTGTTTCCATAACAAGCTGTTCCTCCATATGGACGTCCGCGCAGGATGCCTACCGACGTGTCAACCGCAGAAGTAGCAGTGTACCCAAACCCGCTATCTATCGTACCCACAAAAGGAATATCGTGGGGCAGTAACCATAATTCCTGAAGGCATATGATATCGTACGAACGGCACAGCTTTCTAACGTCATCTATGGAGCGTTTAATATTTTTACAGTTGTACGTAACCAATTTGTATGTAGCACTATTCATTTTAAGGTTTGTTTGGACCGTCTCTATGCGTTTTTCTTTGCTTAAAATTCACAAAGCGCCTAAATATAACTCCAGCAGGCCACATAGTTTCGTCCATGTATATAGATAGATTGGACTCGGAAATAAGAAACTTATACGCTTTGTGACCCCTTTCAAGTTTCATATTTATGCTCTCTAAGTGTACTACTTCCTTTGTCTTCTTATAGATATAATCTACTATATCCTTTTCTTTCGCAGACAAATGTACATTTGTTATAAACATTGGAGTTTTTGTATCGGCCGCCTTGAATGTACACTCAAGATCCCTAGCAATACCGGATTTGCCCGCGAAACGATATTTCCTTTGTTTTTTCCGACTCGTGACATCTACCCATCCAATTTCACTTTTTCTATCCTTTCCCATCTTATTCGGCGAGCTTTCAGGTTCATGCGCTAACGCCACCTTACGGACATCCGTCACAACGGCAGCAGTCGACTGATCTGTTTTCACCATCGTTGAGCTGGACATCGCAGTATTTACGCCGGTACCACTCTCCTCCTCACTTACTGAGGTTACTTGTTCCTCACCTGCGTTGGCCGGACTCGCCAGCACACCTTCCAATGAGCTTTGTTGCAGTATTAAATGTTGTCTAGATTGATTATGTTCTGAAACCCTCATGCTTCGATACTGCAAAGCTGGCGATGCAGCATTCAAGCATTCAGTTACACACTGTGTCTCCCACTCCTTATTACAATTTTTGTTATTGTACTCGTCATGTGATAGTCCCATCGGCCCGCTGTCGAGCCAAGCACCGCGTTTTGTGTTTACTTTGAACGCTGACGCTGGCGGTAGAGAATCGGTTTTTATACGTCGGAAATCGGCCTTTAATTCGTTCACACATCACACTATCCTGAGTAGCAAATGTCGCCTTAATAAGATCAATTTCAGCCTTCATTGTCATAATATCTTTCAACAACTTAGAACAGTCCAAGTGGTCAAACAAGATAGGAGGGAGTTTATGTAGATCTCTTGCAACAAAAATTGGAATAACATCTGGTTCCGTTGATTTAAATATGCTTATGATGTCTGCAACATCACGTTGTTCCTTGCCTCTATTTTTCCTTAATATTTTTCTCGCATTCGTAGGAACAGACTCGAACAAAAGCGATTTAGAACTCTTGATTTCCTCGCTTGAGAAGCTCGTCGTACATATACGCACCAGAGTTTCCTCATCTGCTACTGACACCTTGTTTTGTAAGTATGACAGCATCTCGTCAATGACGATGTTACAATTATTGCACTTAACAGCGACCGCCATTATTTCAATAAGTACTTTCAATAAATAGCGAAAATACCAAATTCTCGTTTATAGGAGGCGTTTGGTAAAGACGTCTACTAGGGCAACATAACGCCGCGAGAGGCAGCAGTACTGAGTCCACGCAGCGGCGTCAGGCGAATGAGTCACCGCAAATCACCGCCCAGTGCGGTACCAGGATCACAGAACGCAGCGAGAGGTGCGCGTGCCGTATGGTTTGAGGCCCGTTGCACGAGCAGCCCAGTTGAGGCCCGTTGTGACGTCAGGCTGGAGCGGGCGGAGTTAGCAGTAGTATATTTACCTCGGACAAAAAGTGCAACTTGGTAAGTCCAACTTCCAGAAAGAGGTCGACCGGCGAATCCAACTCGGCTGGGCAGCGTTCGGGAAGCTACGCAGCATATTTTCGGCTCATCTACCACAGTGTCTGAAGACGAAAGTCTTTAATGCGTGTGGATTGCCAGTGATAACATACGGAACTGAGACGTGGCCGCTTACAATGGGCCGCTTAAAAAGGCCCAAAGTCACTCAGAGGGCAATGGAGAGGGCTATGCTCGGAATCTCCTTGCGTGATCGTGTCAGAAATGATGAGATCCGCAGGAGATCTAAGGTCACGGACATAGTCCAAAGAATTGCGTGGCTGAAGTGGCAATGGGCAGGGCACATTGCGAGGAGAACAGACGGCCGTTGGGGTGGAAAGGTCCTTAAGTGGAGGCCACGCGCAGGAGGCCCGCAGTCGTGGCAGGCCTCCCACCAGGTGGACCGACGATCTGGTAAAGGTCGCGGGAGTCCATTGGATGCGGGTGGCACAGGACCGATCTGTGTGGAGAACTTTGGGGGAGGCCTATGTCCAGCAGTGGACGTCTATTGGCTGAAATGATGATGAAACGTTTCCACCAATGTTGTGATGTAAAACGATGTTTTACGATGTAACGAGTACTTAGATGGGTGGTTTCAATAAATTATTGTATTAGTCAGGATCATTCAATAAAAAAAAAACCACAAAGGCGAAAGTTTGTGTCTGAGTATGTCAACATGTTATAGGCTACATTTTACTGCGGGAAAATATCTTGTTCTCTTGGGAAAATCGATAAAACTTTATTATTTTGCTTGTGATAACTTGAATAGTATTTTTTTACTGTTAATTTTCCCTAATAAGCAGTGTATAACTCAGCGGGGCATAGCTAGTCTATAATAATTACGATATTAATTTACATAAATATTTAAATTACTAATAATGATAAAAGTATTACAGTGAGTGAATATAAAAGTAAAGTATCAGTCTTTATACTGTCATACTGCAGGGCAAAGGCCATGGCCAATGATGGAGACCATTAAAAATCAAGTCATCGCTACTATGATGGGATTAGGCTTTATCACCACGCTTGCTTGCCAATTAATGCAGATTGGTGATCACAAACCCGAGCTATGTTCGAAAAATTCGAAACATACCTACTTTTTGGTCGATCCAGGACCCCGAAATCACGACCCGGTACTTAAAAAACTAGACTAACGGGGCGTTGTGAGTGTATATAATTGTATGTATATGTATAAATAGGTAGGAGTAATAAATAAATAAATACGCCAGACAATCGCACCAATCAACCTGGTCTCAAACTAGGGCAACCCAGGGGTTGTGTAGTACAGGTACTATGACGATAATTAACTGGGGGCGTCAACCCAGAACACCCAGACCCAAGACAACTTAGAACTTAACTAGACCGGGAACCGAACCCGGGACCTTTCGCGCTTCGGGCGAACACCTTAGCCACTGCGCCATCGAGAATAAATATTTGAAAAATCATAATCGTACGATAGAGTAGAGGGAGTTTTTCAAATTATCATACAGATTGTTTACGATACCTACGTACTATATGCAACGATTTCTTTGATCTTAACTAATTATCTACCCACGGCACAGGTAGATAGATGCCTGTATAGTCTATACAGGCATCTATACAGTATAGATACCTACTTATATTACAATTTATTGAAGAACAGGCAATATTAAAACAAAGGAGTAATAGAATAATACAGGAAACAATTAAAAATCACAACCTACCTCAATCACTGTAATTAAATCAAGTTTTCTCACAGTGTTTTTCCTTAAGGGTTAAGAAGGGCCGACATCTTGTGCTTTTAAATTCCTAGTAGGTATTTAATATGCAGGTCAATGCCCCCTGGAAAACAAGGCATTTTTGTATAAGTGCCTTGAAGCCCTAAGTAGTAATGTGTTGTCACATCACGTGCGCTTACGATCGTAGAGATCACCAGAGATTAGGTACAGGCAGCCTAATATCAGTTTACTAAAATCTATCAAAATTCCTCATTTGATATTCAACCGTACTTGTTTGACATTATGGTGAGAATCGATTGAAAACAATTTGACAGAATATTTTTATTCTATGGCCCCCGGCTTATTCTTGAATATTGGGACATATCCCTGTAATAGTATTGTGGCTATGCTAAGTATTACCGGGTGTTCCAAAATTCAAGGCCTATAGCCGAAAATCGGACGGAGCCTCGGAGGGCATTATTATTGGTCTAGTTTGGATGCCACTGGTGTTCTGTGGAAGGAAACCAGAGGCAGCTGCACCACGGCGCGCATGTTGACACTTTTTATCCGGTCGGGTTGTTGTGGTGCGCGGGCGCATACAATACGATATTTTGTCTGCGTACACAATGGCTACAACGCTCACCCTTTGCGTGTTGTTTCAACTTGAAAAGAGTCAATGTATAAGCTAATCATTTCATCATCATTTTAGCCAATAGACGGCCACTACTGGACAAATGCCACCCCCAAAGTTCTCCACGCAGGTCGGTCCTGTGCTACCCGCATCCAAAGGGACTCCCGCGACCTTCACCAGATCGTCGGTCCACCTGGTGGGAGGCCTGCCACGGCTGCAGGCCACCACTCAAGGACCTTTCCACCCCAACGGCCGTCTGTTCTCCTCGCAATGTGCTACCACACAATGTGTGTAATCATTTACCTAGATACTATTATTACTATTATGACTGCATCGTAGTGGGTAGTGGGTCGCACTTTAAAGCGACGGCTGCGCATGGGGTCCCGGTGAGATCCCCGACCTGGGCCAAAATTTGTACTTGAGTTTTTCTGTTCAGAAATTGTCAGTGTTAGCCCGAAGTCTGGAAGATAGCGGTCTTGTTCCCCCGTGCCTTGGAAAGAAGGTTTAATGGAGTCGCCCTAAGAGTATACTCTGAGAGTCACATCCAACCCCCAACACGCAAATGCATGTAGAGGTCAACCGAGAAAATCTTCCAATTTACCCAAAACTAAGTATTTATTGCGAAAAAATATCTAGCTGTTAAATACAAGTAGGTATAACATACCTACTCGTACCTACACTCGGCGTCAAAAAAATCGCACATCTGCGTAGTTTTCATACTAACGCGCTCATATACGGCTTCGTATATAAAAAAGTAAAACATTTGATTGCAATATTTTTTACGTAACATGGTTTTTATATGCTTGTCTGTTAATCATGCTTCTTAATTAGTCGTGAAAACTTCCTAATTTTCCCAAAAACATAAAAAAGTAAATCATTGTTCTTGTCCCATACAATGTTCTATGGAGGTGAAAAACTGATTTACTTTTTATTTGTTTTGGACGAATCAAGTAAATTCCATGGATGATGAAAATGTTGGATTAAAAGACGAGCATATATTGGTAATGTTACCTTAAAATATTGTAATCAAATGTTTTACCTTTTAATATACGAAGCTGTGATATAAGCGCGTTAGTATGTAAACTACGCAGATGTGCGATTTTTTTGACGCCGAGAGTATATAGACAGCTAATAACGTCCTTCTTTTTTGTTTTTCTATTTGAAAAATTTGACGACGTTAGTTAATTTCTGTTTAGGTAAGTATAAGTACTTTGAGATACGCGTGTATCTTGCTATTTTCACAGAAGTCAAAGTAGGAAGCCAATAGGTAGTATTCTTTTAACTACACCATGTCATTTACAATGTGGATGTACACCATAACATGGCGTTAACTTCAAAGTTCTCAGCCAATACAATAATTAATATTGCCTAATAATATGCTAAGGTACCTTACACAATCGGCTTTACGACTGAGCTATTGTTATAAGTAAAGCAAAAAGTACTAAATGATGGGTTAGGACATTTCAGAACGTACAAGTACAGTTTATGTACACGCAAGTCCAATTTGAGTTGCTGACAACTTCAAAACTAAGGCACAGCGCGGTTAATAACAGTGTAGCTACTCTAGGGTTGCTAAATCAAATCTAGATGGAATCGGGAGCATATCTTATTTTAGGGACTAAGTACTTTTCATAGTCCTAATCCTTTCATAGTAGCCTTTGCCCTGCTGTGGGACAGTATATAACTTGGCAGAAACTTAACTTTAGTCGGGAGCAGAGGACGAACATTTGGATTTTTTACTTATCGGGCGGAAGGATGAACAAAAAGTAGGAGAAATCCTAGGCTACTCCGGTGTTGAAAGAGGAAAACTTGTTAATTATAAAGGCTTAATTTACGAAGTGATGCTAGCTCTTACTTAATAAAGAGCTATCGGTCAGATTAAGTAGCTGACGTATTATTACCGGCATTTTAGGAAGTTTTTTATTTTTAATTTACGTGGGAACTGACTTGTACTTAATCGAAACTAAGTAAACCTGTATTGAAATTAGGTATTATTAATTAATTAGGTATTGTTGGAAGCATGTTTTACCATTATGTGTATCATAGGAAAATTTTAAAGAAGAATAGGTAGTTTACTGCACTACCTAAGTATCTTAACTCTACTGTAATCTTGTTAACTATGGAATCTTCACAGTAGTTTTTACCCACTTATTGAAATGCTTACTTCCTTCATTTTTATGTTGTACGAGTAAACATTACGTCATTATCGGTACACTGTACAATAATAGCAAATCAGACATCATCGGTTTAATGCTTAAAAACATTATCATCAGATACTTATTTGATGAGCCCAGGAATTTTTTATGAGTAGTTTAGTTATGAGTGGCATTTTTATTTCTCTAATCCAAACATAACATTACACAGATCAATTCACCAGCTTATTGTTACGGCTAAGTATATGCCCCTGCATGCGGAAATATTTTTGTGACTGGCGTTTTCTTGGATTTACGTATCTCGTGCCCGTAACCGTTGCCGATGATGAAAAATCGGGAGCAGTGGCGTGTATTAGGGGAGACTTATGTCCAGCAGTGGACTAGTGTGTGCTACTAATGATGTGCCCGCAACATTATTAAGGTCCCCGCTAGCTTACGGCTATCTTCCTCATGATGTTCAGTTTCATAATTATTATTATTATTGGTATTCAATTCAATAGGTTTCATATGTCTCTGACAAATAAAATGCAATGATGGGAAAACCAGGAAGGAAGTTTAAAAAGTTTTCAAATCCAACGCACAGGAAGTCTAAATAAAATCCTTTATGAACCTAATTGAGACAAAAAAAGATCTCTGACCTATAGACACATTTTTTCACTCACATACCAATTATAATATGCTAATGGTCACGTTTGAGCGTGTTCAATGAGCGGTGACAGATGCTCAGCCGCTCATTATGGCATAACGCGCGAAGGACCTGGTGAGCATAGACAACGGCATTCGTCACGAGCTCGAACTGCTGCGGAAACGGTTCCCAAACTGTGGCGAGCGACCGAAGCGACGGAGCCAGGGATCAGTAGCGTTACCATGAGTTGACATCTAAAACTGACATAACGTAAACTATTGCTCTGTCTCTTTCAAATGCATCACAATGAAAGAGACAAAGCGATCGTTTTCGATAGCGAGGATAGTATTTCAAAGTCATGGTAGTGCTACTGGAGTATAGACGGACGGAACAAAGACGGTGCTAGAGATAGAGTATATCTCTGTCATTTAGGGAAGTCCATAGAATCTTCAGTTTGTCTAAATTCCTAAGAACGTAAGGACTGGCTTCACATCTGCGGAGCGGTTGTTTTTTCTAGCATTTTGGCAAGCTGACGGACGACCAAACCATCAGAAACAGAAGAAGCATACAAAGAAGAAAAAAAAAGGTCTTATAGGGGAGGAGCACGGAGGAGGCTCAAACTCGGTGGTTCATGATCAAGATCTTATACAAGTAATTATTGATACAAGCTGGCCGATCTAAGCAGGGAATATGACAAATGAATATTTCACAACAAGATGAGGTTTCTTTTTAGTAAGTTTGAGAAACACAGTCATCACACAAGAATAGACGAATTTGCGCACTCGGCCGAGTAAGCGGGTAAAAAGGCAGTTTCGATAAACATGTTAATGGGGACTATGGCTGAATGCTCTTCAAAACATTAGCAGCCATTACGTGTTGAAATCAATTCATCGTGGAAATGCTTTATATACTATAAGTGTCGAGGATAGACTCCTTGGGTGGCGCTATTATGTTTTTTAATTTAGTTTTTTATTTCTGTCTGCCACTTTTGTTTTCTGTTACTCTAAGTAAGCAAATGATATATTTTTCTTAGTTTTGTATTTAATTTTATGTTAATATACTCGTACTTATCTTTTACCCTATCTCTGCGCACTTGTAAGTCCACTAAATGTTGAAAAATCAAATTATCCTCAAAAATTTTCCCACCATTGTCAAGATTATTGTTTTTTTCCTGATCGCCTTATCATTTAATTAATATTTAGAGTTACCATACAAGTCATTCACCAACTCACCCCTGGCTGTGTAAGGTCAAAACACAAACACCTATCTTTAGTATTTATCTACTTCAGTAGACGCCATTAGGTTCGTAAAATATAACAAAACTGACATTCTGTTTTATTTGCCACAGTGCCAGCCGTTGATTTTTAATTAAAAACCAAAGCGTAATTAAATGTTTTATAAGATAAGATTAGATAAGATAATCATTTTATGTCTCAAACTTTGTTAATTGGTTGGTATAAAATACTAATAGCAGATGTTTCAAAAGTTTGCCCATTTCGGGCATACAATAATACAAAAATACATTGAATTTGGTTAATATTAGTCATAACAATTATTATTGACAGTATCTAAAAAAATATAGTATTTTTTTGTGATATAGGTGGCAAATGAGCCGACGGATTGCCTGATGGTAAGTGATTACCGCCGCCCATGGACACCTGCAACACCAGTGGTGTCACAAGTGCGCTGCTTATCTTTTAACCCTCCTTCTCCTGGATTGGGCCTTCGGTATCCTCACTCACGCAGCGAAACACAGCGCATTCACTGCTTCACGCCGGTTTTCTGTGAGGACGTGTATTACTCCGGTCGAGCCGGCCCATTCATGCCGAAGCGTGGTGCTCTCCACAGTTTTGATCCGTGGGAGAGCCACGCTTAGGTACGTATACGTCAGAGCATGTGGGTTCGATCCCCGCCCTCAAACATTCTTGTGATAAACACTTAGGTATGTTTGTTGTGTCTGGGTGTAATATAGGTATGTATTTAAGTATTATATTTGTGTTTTCTCTGTTGTCTCCGCCGTTACACAAGTGCAGATACGGAGCCAGATTAATGTATGAGAAATGTTGTGAAAATGTATTATTATTTTATTATATAGAAAAATATTTAATAGACATTTATTGAATAACCGACCGGGTGATGACAACGAAAACGTGAGTTAAAGGCTATGAAAATTATCACAAAACGTGTTGACATCGTTAGACATAAGGAGGACACAGGTATTTCCTAAGTTTCAGAAGTCGATAATGAATGACTATTCCAATTAATTATTTTAAGTGGAAATCTTAATTTCGTAATTCATTAAGATGTAACTTTATCCTCCCATACATAATTAAACTTATATCTGTACTACCTCACTCGTTGTTAATTCGGTGTATTATTCCTCTACCCCAAGGTTGTCTGTAAGAGATCGCTATTAGTGATAAGACCACCGAGATTGTATTTATATATGACCATATTAAGTTCTGTAACCTTTTGTGCAAGAAAGAAACCTGAATATATACATTCAAAGGCAGAACATGGAAGACTTCAAAGTAATAATACTTATGTCAACTTAGGTATACTGATAGGTACAGTTCTACAAATAAATAATTTTATTAAATATATTCTAAAGAGTTCTATTAAAATAAACAAACAAAAAAATCTGTGGTTCCATACGAGTACCACTAATAATATTGACTAGGCAATAACGTATGGAACAGCTGATTTTTATTTTGATGATCTATGAGGGCTTTAGGATTATTACAACTAAAATTTAACGGTATATAATTTATAAAATCATAACTGGCAGGTGGCAAAAACTAAATGAGTTTATTTTTAACTGCATCGTTAGCACTCAATGGGATCATTATGACGTTTTCCTGGTTTTTTGCGGTAAAAGCCATTAAAAATTACAAGAGAAACCTGTTTCCGAGGCTAGACAAAGTTTTTGTATTATTTATAACTCATCCGCGGGCGTGCATCTACTAAGACGAATAAATTTTCATGAAAGAAGTAAGGTAAGTAATGTACTTAATAATAAACGTCAGGTTAATCCCCGTTTTAATTTTGTAGGTACGTCATATTTTTTTTAAATAGAGGCGACAAAAAAGCAAGCAGGTTCCCCTAATAGTACGTAAGTAATCACAGCCAACGCGTCAGCAACCTCTCTGATCTCGCAGAACAGAGTGGTTGCTGACGCGTTGCCGGCTTTTTAGATTACGCCCTTCTCTTGAAGGTCCCTAGTCTTATTAAAATGAATACAGATTCAACAATAAATCTGCTGCTAAGCGACCATAGTTTGACTATGCTTTTAGTTGACGCATTTAATAAATCAGGGATTAAAGATTCCATGAAGCAAAAACCGCAGGCCAACAGGTTTGTAATGGCTGATACCAAATGACGTGCGAAGAGAGCTGTGACGTCAGCAACCACGAGAAGCGAGCCGGAAGAAAAAATACAAGCAAAGCAAGGTTTCATAAAAACGGTGATCGCAGTAAGTACGCGATAATCTTTCCTTATGCTAATATTATAATAACTAGGCAGAATATATCTCGTCTTTTTTTTGTGCTATAGTGTGATTTGGCAGATTACACGAATGTTAGTGTAAGGGTTGACATGCGTGCATAAACTATTAGAGGCTCCGAAGCCTCAACAACAATCCGACGCGACAACTTGGATGGAACGCGACCGGGACAAAACGCTAAAAATTACGATGACAAATCTTAAATCAGAAATTCTTCCCATGTATACATTATATGAATGTATGTATATATGAATGTTTATACCTATGTATATAAGTATTGTATCATTGCACCGCCTTACACCTTGATCATCAAGTGTCCTTTACCCAAAGGTTGCCTGGAAGAGATCGCTCATAGTGATAAGGCCGCCTTTGTTGTACATTACTCCTGTTATAACTAGTTTTAAGTTTTATACCTCTGTTTTGTGTGCAATAAAAAGCATATTCATTCATTCATTCGTGTTGACGTATTCTTAGTCCTAACAGCCTATTCAATTATTATATCCGACCTTCTAATCCCTATACAGTTTATCGACACATCTCATTAGGAGTGAAGCGTGGATGGATGGCCTGGCGCGGAAGACTTTTTTGACGGCCTCTTCTCTTCCACTACTCCACCCCCTCTTCCTTCATGAGGCTTAGATTTTACCGCCCCCACTACGCTGCCACCACTGGCTAAGCGTCGTCTGTTGCCGCCCTTTTTCCTTTCTCAAAAAGGATGAAGCCGGAATTTTGTCGGCCTCTAAAATGTTATGAGCAAGTGGCGATATTCTCCAATGATTCGGTCTGTATGCCAAGAAGACGGGAAGGACCATCTGAAGGTGGTGGGCCCCTGAAATATGCCGCCCAGGGGGTCTACTCCGCCAAACGATATCGAATTATTCGTAACGATACGTCAGTTCATACAAAAACCCTACTCTAACACAGCTTAAAATACGAATAATTGAATTTGACAGCTTCACAAACGTCAAATCGACGAACATTCCGACGACGTCTCTGATGGTATCGTTAAGAGTATCGTCTCGAGATATCGAGATTTTTGTATGAACTGACGTATCGTTACGAATAATTCGATATCGTTTGGCGGAGTAGACCCCCAGGGCATCCCCCTGCATCTCAAGCAGAACTACTGTCCTTGAAGACGACCCGATAATCATACACCATCCACCTGTGCCGTACCGTGCCATTTCACAGTGTGTGAGCATAATCGCGAGCCTCGGAGTCAGATATAATCACCAAATTGCCGCTAGGGATGTCATAGGTTGACAATTAATTATTGGAAAATATCGATTTTGATCGATATAGTTTATTACATGTTTTCTCGGGTTTGTTCTTCTTTCGGCTATCAACTCAAATGGAACGGACTTTTAAATATTATATACTAGTGGCCGCCCGCGACTTCGTACGCGTGGAGTTAATTATTGACATTTACCGTCATATTTTGGACAATCCACACAATATATTTTATAATTGTAGCCTATGTATTATTCTGATGTATAAGCTATATTGTGTAAAGTTTCATTCAAATCCATTCAGTAGTTTTTACGTGAAAGAGTAACAAACATCCATACATCCATACTTACAAACTTTCGCCTTTATATAGTAATAGTAGTAGGATTAAACATAAGAAACAAGGATACCTACTCTGGCCACAATAACAGAGACTACCATGTTGTTACAGTACAATAAGGCATTCTTATCGCGTAGGTATAGTGATTTCTTCCAAAAACTTAGGTAGGAGAGTAATAGAAATACAGCTATAAACTGAGCTAATAGGTCCATTAGTCCTACCAATGATATAATGTATATTACATAATATATCTTCATCTTTTTGCGGCAAAGTCTAGAAAAGTTTAACGACTTCAAAAAGCCCTTAGAGAGCTTTGAAACATTGACGCCCATTTTACACCCCACATGGTTGTTTTGCATTCTAACGAGCAATCTTGGCGCACATGGACATAGACATGGAAAACCCAAGTCATTTTAAGGTCACCAGATAGAATCCGTTTGGAAATATTACGGATCCAGGGAAAAAAGTAAAAAAAAATCGATAAATTAAACAATGAAATCGCTGACAGAATACACTATTATCCAATAGTCTCATGACATCCCTAATAGCTGCAATGCGTCGGCGCATCCAACCGTGAACTCACGTTTGCTGGAATAAAAAACATATGTAATGTTTTGTACCCAATCAAATAAACGGGCAAGTAGGCTCTGTACTTGTGAACTTCATCGCCGTGAGTCATGACTGACAGTGGGTAGCTTATTTAATTTCAATCAACATGCAAAGTGTCTTCCATATTGGAGCGATGGCAGTATTGGCAGTTCAGTGAAAATTACTAGCATGCACTTCAGGATTTTCCATTGGCGTATTTTTTCCTCGCTCGGCGGTAAGGGAAAGCCTCGTAATGGAATCTGCATATTTCGGACAGTTTCTCAAAACTGATGATTAAGTTGGCCTGGCACCTACCCCTGTAGTTGTGATGTTTTTTGACCCAGAGATCCTTGCTCGGAAGCCTGCTGCCTCCCATTTAGTAGGCGCACGCGCAGCTCAGTGGATAAGAACGAGCACTGTTAATCACGTTTTTACGACCTCATTTCAAGTAGGTTCCTAGTGGTATCACACCAGTCGAGCCGGCCCCTTCAGTAGCTTTATACTATCTATTTACTAGTAATAGTATTTACACTATCTAGTAAGTTAGTATCAGCCTATAATATAACTGTCCTAGTGCAAGGCAATGACCTCTCACTGATTAGGCATCACCACCCTTGCCTCATGCGGTCACCAACGCTCACCAACCCGAGATGTTCAGAAAGTGCGAAACATACTTTTGCTCGAGAATCTAATAAGTAAATGTATGTAAGATGCATTGTATGCATGTGTTTATTTGATTGTACAAATACCCAATGTATTAAGTACACCATCTCACAACTTTACATTAAACAAAGCGCATTATTTAAACACAATGGCCGACAAAAACTAGATCCTACCAACGCTCCGCTGAACGATGTCGGGGACGACTCCTAAGTTATTTAAAGTAACTAGATAATTGGATATTATCTCATTGATGATGAATAAAGATGAGTGATGAAGACGGGTGTAGTGTCCCAAGTGCAGGTCAAGTGAACCGCCGTCACGCTACACCTCGGTCAGGCTATGGAACAGACGGCATGAATATTCTATTATAATCCCACTGAAGATCCAATGTTAGGCCAATCTTTTCTTCAATGTACACACTGGGCAAATGCTCAGAACCCCATTAGGTGCTCTCAAATACGTACTAGACTCCTGAAACAGTAGGATATAATACATATATTGAAAACTAACCGTTTGTACAGAACTACAAAGTGCAGAATAGTTTGACCTGTCCGAGATTATCTTTGTTTATGAAATCGGTTGAAAATAGCCATACCTACTTGATACATTCTGGAACAGGAATGTAGGCGCCGACTACACTGTTACAGTCATTGGCTATAACTATTATCTACGTAATTGTTATTTTAAATTCATTCTTGGATATCTATAATGTCCCATTGCAGGGCACAGGCCTCCGTCACAGAAATCAAGTCATCGCTACTATGATGGGAGTAGGCTTAATCACCACGCCTAATGCGGTTTGGTGATCACAAACCTTTCAAAACCTACAAAAATTTCTACTAGACTCCAGAAAATTTATACTTTTCAACGGTAAGTATGTAATATAAAAACTAACCGTTCCGTTTTTAGAACTGTAGGTATGGGGTTCCTCATACTTATAACTAAAATTCAAAATATTTTGGGGAATTGGTTACGTTAGAAGAATTTTGAATCTACATCAGACCCATAACGAATCTTCGGAAAATACATATCACATTCGAATCGTCATTCGCCATGTACATTTCCTCGTTTTCAATTCTCACTAATCAACAGTCATGAATTGGCTACAAAAATTCGTCACGGGAACTGAACCCGGAACGTTCGTCCGGAAACCGAGCATGTGCAAATGGTCGTACGTGGCTATTGTGAGGTGTCCTTGGCATATCGCAGTCATCTCAGTTTCATAACAAACATATTATTTATTTAATTGTTACATCCTGAGATAGCGAAAAGTGTAGACTTACGTTTCCGATGTTCCGCGTATTAGTAACAAAAGATGATAAAGATTAATGACTGATGCTCGGAGTATCTTTGAAGGACCGCATCAGAAATGATGTAATTAGACAGAGAACCAGAGTCACCGACATAGCCCACCGAATAAGCAAACTGAAGTGGCAGTGGGCTGGTCACATTAGCCGCAGAACTGACAACCGTTGGAGCCATAAAGTCCTTGAGTGGAGACCGCGACTCGGCAAACGTAGTGTTGGACGCCCTTCTATAAGATGGGATGACGACATTCGAAGGCTGGCTGGAGTGAGCTGGATGAGAGTGGCCGAAAATCGGGAGCGGTGGCGTGCATTGGGGGAGACCTAGCAGTGGACGAGCGTGGGTTGCTGATTAATGACTGATGATAAGTTATAGGTTCTACTTACAGTCGTCGCCATTGAAGGCTCCATGCGCAAGAGAGCGCTATTTGGCATAAACCTTAACCTTTAATTTTAATTATGGCATCCGCATACCTATTTCAAACTGTAAATGTCTATTAAAACTACTAATAAAGCGCTTTGAGTTGTCTTGCTGATGCTTCTCGGTAGAAATTGACCTTCGGAATCAGCGGTAGATTACAAAATTTGACATAGGTACATAAATGTTCTGTAAAGGACTTAAATTGAATAATATTTTGATTTTGAAACGCTTTCAAATATTTTCTCATCAATCCTCTATATTTCCACCAAAGATGCACTACGAGAGGACTGAAAATTTGCCATTATTCAATACTCTTCACGACTCGTCTCGTCTCGCTCGTATAGTGGAAAATCACCTTAAAGATCGGTAATTCATCGAGTGATGAAGCAGATTTTAAAACAAGCCTAATTATTCCAGTGAAGGTTTTATTAATTTTGTTCAAGAACTTTTTAAGGAAAGAGCGCATCAATAAACGATGCGAAATTTTCCGCGACCAAGCCCTTTGATCGTATGCAGACGTCTTCGGATGACACCGAAGGTATCATATTTACGTCATAACTTAATTTGATCTCGGTTGTTCAGTCTCACACATATAAGATACCTAAATTTTAAGCAGTTAAGTTTTGGAATTAAAAAATCTTGACAGACGTGCACAAAAAAATCTTATAGTTATGTAAGTACTTATTTCTTTCAACCTTTACTGTAGGTACCCTAAAATCGATTTTAATAAAAATGTTTATTTGTTAAATACTAACATCATATTTTAAAATAGATATACATCGCAAAAACGCAGTTTTTTGTTAGTTTTCGTGCGATATTCGCCATGTTCTTTGATATCGAAAGTCACGAGAATTGGGGGCATCGGGGTCAAAAATTATACGGGTCATTATAATATCATCATCATGTTTTCTAGTATGAGATTGTGTGATGTCCAGTTTTCTGCCTTCCGATACTTTGAGGACTTTTTTAACCTCCAATGTCTCCAAGTCGACGTTTCAATTACTAATTATTCTTTTTTTTGCCTTATTGATAATATCCCTTTTGAATTCCGTCAATGCGTCCCTTATTTTTATTCAACGACAGACAAGCATTTGACCTCGATCACACCTGATGTTAAGTGAAGATGAGGTCTAAGATGGGCCATGCTTGCCCGTGAAAAGCCTATTCACTCTTGCCTTAAAGAGGTCCAGGTTATATTGTTCAGGGAATACATCGGCGGGTAAAGAGTTCCATTCCTTGGCTGTTCGCATCAAAAATGATCTTTATTGTATACGTATGTATAACAGCATCGGGTGATTCTTTTGCTTCGAAATCTTAATAAATATTGTCATGAATCTGAACACTTTGTACAGTATATCTGACAACGATTTCAATTTAGTTGCGCGAGCGTCATCACAACCATTAACTTAATGTCGTGTAATTGAGCCCGTACAGTCAAACTCCGGTAGTGGGCGGGACACTCAGTCACATAATTGCATAACTAAATTTTCGTTTTCCCATAACACATGAAGTAATTGCTTCCGAAACGAATAATGGGGGAAACTGCTCGAAATTACGATACAGATATGGTATACTTACAGTATTATGATACAGTGTTATGATGGCAACAATAACTTGACATGAACGCTTTGACTCCGATTAGTAGTAAAAATTACGAGTCAAAGTGCGCAACACCATCATTTGGGAACGCAAGTGTTAGATGTAGAGTACCGAGTCGCAAAACACAACTCTCTTGAGGTTTGGCAAGCATTTAACCAGTTAATAATGGCGTGCAAAGTATTTTCTGGCTTAATAGTGTTGCTTAAGTAATCTGTTTTGCCCTTTGTTTGTCCCGGACAAGTTCTGACGGCTACGCGGGTACAACCCTATTCGTCGTACCGCGCGGCGCCGTACTATGCAATGACCCCTAATTCCAAGGTCTAATAAAAAATATTACCTACTCCAGGAAAGCGTTTCATTCCTTCAGGGCTATTTGATGTTTTCCTGTAGTAATAACACGCTTTCCCATGGTAAAACATAGCCTATGGTAATCAAGGATAATATAGCTTCTAATCCTGAAAGAGTTTTTGAAATCGTTCAAATGTTTGTTCGTTACATGCATGTTATAAAATATTTCCTCCGAATGCAAAAGGAAGAATCTGTAATTCTTCCTTTTGCATATTCATTTAAGCTTGTAATGATTAAAGATTACGAGTGCATTTGTAACCGCAGCATAATCAGACGAAAATAACTTGTGGTGCATAACGAATCCAAAAATAAACCGCAATTCAGAAATATCTTGCCTCAACAAAGGTAACATTCGAGGATCGTAAGGTCACATTGTTAATTTTAGTCAGTGGCTTAACATAGGGTCATCCGCATTAGGCAAGCGTGGTGATTAAGCCTAATCCCATCATAGTAGCGATGACTTGATTTCCATGATGGAGGCCTGTATGAGCTAAGTAGAGTTGCCTTTGAGTGGCCTTTGCCCTGCAGTGGCTACTTACTGTAGTGTGACTTACTTTGACATAGGGTCAACGCTAAAGACATCGAGGCGGGGAATTCTACCGATTCAGGCGGTCGGTTTGGATAATCCAGTCTGGAGCCGGCTGCAAAAATGGCGTGCTCAATAGGCTACGCACACATAGGTACATGCACCCGTAACTTAAGTAATTCGGCGTGCTTCGGCGTGGGACATAGAAAGATTATATTAGGTACACGAAGCGTGTGCTAGAGCCGACATTGTGTCTATTTATTTTGAAGTCGCAGTGCCCGTGTCCACTGTGCACACGAGCACGTGAACAAAATTATACGTTACAAAACTAGATCGACTTAATTTTCTTATAGATAGACTTCTACTATCTTATATGTATTGTGACCAGGTACTAAAGTTTATACATATTTTTGGAGTCGACTGCCGAAGTCGTCAAAACCTCTTTTCTTTTTAACTGACTGCAGAAGGAGGGTAATATTTCACACTGGCTATCATCATACTGTGGCAAGACAACAGAAAAACAATTAATTTTGACTGGTTGTTTTTGATTATCAGAAGACGTATTGTTGATGCTGCCGTCATTTGATTTCTCAGTAAATTAATTGTTTCTTTTGCATTTTAAAACTTTTTGCGTGTCCATGTTTTTGATAATGGGCTGAAAGGAATGAAAATAATGCTTAAGGAGAGGAAGATACCTGTCAGCTGTGAATTGGTTTATGAGGGAACTAGCTGCACTCCGCTGTCGTGTTGCTTAATTTATTAAACATGTAACAATATTGTATGGTGTGCTTAGTTGACCACTACTAAGTGTGATTGAAGTTAAGTAGGTAGTTGTATACAGGCATGACATTTAAGGTAAGTCAAATTAAGGTAAAAAATGACTTTGAGTTCAACAGTCAGTATAAAAACTCTATTGACTACCTAATCAACTATGTCACTAGAATTTCATGGCGTTTATAACAATAACACGTTTAACACGTTTGGGTGTTCTGGGTTGACGCCCCCAGTTAATTATCGTCATCTGGTACTCATAGTACAGGGGTTGCCCTAGTTTGAGACCAGGTTGATTGGTGTGATTGTCTGGCGCATTTATTTATTTAAATTATTTGGGTACGAGAAGTACTTTAGTAGTAGGTGCATGGTAGATAAGAAAGAAGTTGTACAGTGAGCCGCTAAAGAATCCTTTCGCCGTCAAGTAACTGACCTTCACTTCGTTATTTTGTCTGAAATGCCACTTGCATAACGATTAACGATAAACACTGCCTGCCACTATTTCCTTTTAAACTCGTACCTTAAATTTTCATTCGTTCAGCTGATCGCGCCCCATTGGTCTAGTGGTTTAAGTACCGGGCCGTGATCTCGGGGTCCCGGATCGAGAAAAAGTATGTTTCGAATTTTTCGAATTCGAACATAGCTCGGGTTTGTGATCACCGCACCGCATTAGGCAAGCGTGATGATTAAGCCTAATCCCATCATCAGCATTGCGCTAGTTTTTCGCCTTTTCAGTTTGTAGGTAGGTATACATATACCTAAGGTGGGTTGATGTCTTTAGTTCCGCGGATGTTGACTGCGGCGCGCACCTGGTTGCATGATACTTATCTATTTATTGATAACTACACAAAATAGCATTTTTGACACCGGTTTATAATTACAATATTTTGGCTATATTCCTAGCGCTAATAACTGCCTAGGTATAGCTCTATTACAAGTTAAATAGAAGTAGTTATGTCAGTTTATAGCCGTGGCAAGCCAAGGTGACCAGGCGCCTAGTTTCGTATCTAGACTAAGGTAAATCGAAGTTTTGGGTACATAGTGATGTGTAAATATTATCGTTTTTGTGTTCGATATGCTGGCGTAAGGTGCCGACACCCATTTATACCCGTGGAGTAACAGTTTTAGCGGTACCTAGCTTTACGCTCCCTTTCCTCCTAGATTTGGAAGTGTGTCAAAACGCGACTACTAGCGCTTCCAAGAATCCATACTATCCATACTAATATTATAAATGCGAAAGTAACTCTGTCTGTCTGTCTGTCTGCTACTCTTTCACGCCAAAACTACTCAACGGATTTAAATGAAATTTGGTTTACCTACAGATAATCTAGACCCTGAGAAAGAACATAGGCTACTTTTTAATAAAATACTGCATGGAAAACAGTTTGGATTCACTAAAGGAAAATCCACTACTGATGCAGGAGTGGCGCTTATCAAACATGTTTTTGATGCGTGGGAGAAAAAGCAGGATGCTGTCGGTGTTTTCTGTGATTTATCGAAAGCATTTGATTGTGTTAACCATGAAACTCTACTTATGAAGTTACGGCATTACGGCATATTGAATAACTCACTTAATCTTATTCAATCATATTTATCAGATAGAATTCAAAAGGTTAATGTCAATGGAACAGACTCTTCAGGCGCACCTCTATTAATGGGAGTGCCCCAGGGCTCAATATTGGGGCCTTTGCTGTTCTTAATATATGTAAATGATCTTCCTTACTATACAAAAGATCTATGTGAGATAGTGTTATTTGCTGACGACACTTCCTTGATTTTTAAGGTTGATAGACATAAAGAATCAATTGACGACGTAAATAATACACTCTCACAGGTATTGCACTGGTTTACTACTAATAATTTACTTCTTAACTCAAAGAAAACTAAATGTGTAAAATTCACCATGCCAAATGTAAGGCAGGTCAATACTAGTATTGAGATGAATAACGAATCTATTCAAATTGTTAATTCCACAGTTTTTTCTCGGTATGACTATAGATGCAAAATTGCAATGGGGCCCCCATATTGCGGCCTTAGCAGGAAGACTAAGTTCCGCTGCATATGCAGTAAGAAAAATTAGACATCTGACTGATATTGAGACGGCAAGACTGGTTTATTTCAGCTATTTCCACAGTGTGATGTCGTATGGTCTATTGTTGTGGGGGTCTGCTGCTGACATACAAGCTATTTTTGTATTACAGAAAAGGGCCGTCCGCTCTATATACAGCCTTAGATCACGTGACTCACTCAGGGAAATTTTCAAAGAAATTAACATTTTAACCGTGGCATCCCAATACATTCTCGATTGCATTATGTATGTACGAAAGAATTTGCACATTTTTCTGAAAAAGTCCGATTGTCATACTTGCCGTCCCAAATCTCCGACTTCATAAAATCGGTAATTCATTTGTTGGCTTAAGCATTAAAATGTTCAATAAGCTACCACAAAATGTCATTAACCTATCAATGGATAAGTTTAAGTCCCATATTAAAACCTGCCTGATGAAGAAGGGTTACTATAATATACAAGATTATTTGAATGATAAAGATTCCTGGACATGTTAATTTATTAGCTTTCATTGATGTTATTGTGTGCGTTTATCTATAACTTTTATTTAAATCTGACCATTATCTCATGATAAAGAAAAATAATTGTCATACATAGTAGTCTATTTCCTTGTATTATTGTAAGTTATTTTGCTCAAATGAAACTCTGTAACTTATTACTATTTGAAAAGAGTAACTACTGAGTTTCTTGCTGGTGTCTTCTCAGTAGAAATCGACGTTCCGAACCAGTGGTAGATTATATTATGTTTTGACATTCATAAGTGTTCTGTATGGACCTAACTTGAATAAAGATTTTTTCATTTCATTTTCATTTCATTTCATTGCGAAAAGGGGGTTGTAAGGGGTTAAAAGGGGGTAAATTTAAGCAAACATTACTAAATGTGATTGACAAGTATGGTACACTAGCTCATTAGATAAAAACGCGCTTTCCACCGGGGGATGTGGTTAGAATACGAGCATGCACCTCTAAATTTTTCAAATCTATGTGCGTAAGTTCTATTATTAGCCCGGCGGTGAGGGTAAACATGGAATACCTGCACTTTTGTACAGTTTCTCGACCGCGTAACCGTGTTTCATCTGGTTTGGTTCCCATGTTAAAAGGTTGCCAAGGACAGCCGGCAGTCGCTTCGTTTTACCAGACTCCCCAAATCCTGAATTATGATCTAAAGGGCTCCAAAGCAACAGCATACGCAGCCGAGATTACACGCCATGATTAGGGAGATCCAAACAAAATGCGTTGTGTCTCGAACTAGCAATGATTAAACTCGCCTTGCAGGCAAATAACGTAGGAGCTGGGAAAACGAGGGCTTCCTATACAGGCGACCCGATCGCTTCCAGGAAGGCCAATAATTATGTACTATCAACAACACAAGTACTCGCACAGTCGACTGTTGTATCTTATAAAATAAGATGCAACTATAGTGGGCAGTTACATACTTGCTTGTGTTGCTGATAGTACAGACTCAACCGCAGGATTTATTGTCTGCCTCAGGCGTATAATAGGCCGGGAATCAGGATCAAAATGGCCATGCAAATTGTAGGAAATTCAAACCTAGAAGGATAAGTTATCTACTCGTCAATAAGTAGATACATCATACATCTGGTAAAGATCCCTTCCAGCCATAAGACAGTCTAAATTGTAGATTTACTAAATCCTTTAATAAATAAATAAATGTGCCAGACAATCACACCAATCAACCTGGTCTCAAACTAGGGCATCTCCTGTACTATGAGTACCAGGTGACGATAATTGGGGGCGTCAACCCAGAACACCCAGACCCAAGAAAATATAGAAAATGTAATTTTCTAAATTGTTGACCGGGAATCGAACCCGAGACCTTTCGCGCTTCGGGCAAACCTTAGCCACTGCACCATCGAGGCCGTCTATAGCTTATAGTATTGTATGAAATACAGAGTAGGTATCTAATCTATACCTATAGTCTATGGATTTACAAAGATTCTATTATACCACAAGTGTAAAATATAGAGCAGGTTTACTATTTTTTAAGTAGCATAGTAGAAGGTTGCAAACGTAGGTGTAAGCAGATCAAGGATAATGAAGGGCCGAAGCGGGGCATTGAACCTGCAGTCCTACGTACTTGCATGCGAGTGTGGACTGCACGTAGTAATGACGGCTGCATAGCAACTACTGCACTTATAGCCTACGTATGCCGTTCATTGCATGAATAGCTTTAGCTACGAGGCCTGTGTGAATGGGTTTCCAGCATTTTGAACGGCAAAAGCTTAACTGTGTCGATAGCAGTTCGTAGTGCCTCGTTGACTGCTAGTGTCCCACAAGGTTCTGTCCTGTCTCCCACACTGTTCCTTCTACACATACCTAAGTACTTATAATAATATCAATATGTTGTCCATAACAACCACTGTTATACAGAAAAGAGCAATGGGGATTCTTGTTGTTCAGGCTTATGCAACAGCATACGATTGAAATATTTACCATCAATTTTAGTTCTGCTTATGTACGATACAGGCAGCTCTTAATTTTTCGTACAAATTGTTTACGATATGCATATACGCCACGATTTCTATGAAAAGTTCGTGCTAGGCCATCCTATGCTAGCCATACAAACGATATATACCTGTCTTATGCAAACAAAGGTGATACACAGCGCTTATGAACGGGAGTTTCCGTAGGTATTCCGATGCGGTCGTAACGTCCGTTTTAGGCCACTGGATGGTCCACCGTCGACCCACGTTTAAAATATCTTGTATAGTTAGGTACCTATTGTATTTGTACCTGTAGTATTGGAATGCATAGCATTTATAATTGCACTTTCTGAGAGAATCATTGACGTAGACACAATCGGAAAACTGCTAATTCTCACACAAATGGTCACGTTCATGCGTCGCGTCGGCTTGAATGATTAATGACGAAGCATTTTTTGTTCTTTTAAGGTAGGTACATATTTATCAATAGAAACTAATGAAGAATATTTCTTGGGAAATAAAGAATAAGGTATCTATATAGTTAAATATTTGATGAGAGTGTTAGATTTTTAATAAGTGACATGCCTTTGGGTTCACACTGAACCTGAGCGCTAAAAAAATTATGCTGATGGTGAAGCGAGACAAATCAGTTTTAAAAACTGACCAAGTGCGAGTCGGCCATGTATGTCGGTATGTACCAAGGATTCACACTTTATTAGCTGTATCCTTTTTTATAAAATACTAGTGGCCCTTCGTTTCGGAATATTAGTTTCAACCTGCACCAATAGATGACGCTGGGAGACGATTTCTTGAAAAGTTCGTGCTATGCCTACAGGCGTCAAGTATACGAGGCTGCATCGGGACTTTAAAGGTTAGAACATAGGGCATAAATTAATGTCCAATGACCTCAAAATAAACACAACGTCAGCCCATATCAAAATCAAAATAAATCTGTTTGCTGTCGTGTTGATGTTCATATTTTTTCGATCAATGAATAATCTTGGGTCGAGTGTTGATTTATGTTAGATTTGAAATGTTTATATGTACTTATACAAAATTAAAATATAGGTCTAAGTATAAAAAACGAACTGTAGGTCATTAGCCTGGAATGCCGCCCTGTCCTTCGTCACGAAACACAATAAGTCGATGGTTTTGTGTTAGTTACCAATCTTAAATTCTTAATTAATAAAACCGGTACCAGTAAAAAAAACTATGATTAAGAAGGTGGGAACAAGGGCATTTTGTAAGTTACTAGAGGGCAGAGGAGCAGACGAGGTAACCGGATCATAAGGAAACCCGAAACACCAGCGGAGTTATAGGAGCGACCTTTAAGAGGAATAAGGTCTTGAAAGACATAATTATTTTGAAGCTGAGTGCCATGGCAATTTTAAATCTAATATTTATTGTTGGTAAGCGGGATTCCGACGTTTAACTCAAGTCTGTTTTCTAACTAAAGCAATCAATTATTTTAAAAACTATAAAATTTTAAGAATGTGAGAATGAAATTCGTAGAATTGCATCATTATTAATAAGTAAGTTAAGTTGTTACATTGAAAACTTGCTTGAACTTAAATAGTCTTAAAAGGTGAAGAATCCTCTGCATACAATCTCTATGCAGGGGCAGGGGGACAATTCTCGTAGACTAGACGTTAAATATAGTGATTTCATACATTCGTCCATACAATAACTAATTCAAATGCACGGGAATTCCCCTAGGGTGGGTAGGGATACAAAATAAATAATAGATTTCTATTTAAAGGAGTAGTGAGAGGCATAATGGAAGATAAATTATATTTAAGTATAGAAGGCGGGAGCGGGTTTTGTTGCCGCTTGCAATTAAAGCTATTTAGCGGCAAAATGAAACGTCAAATAGTGATTGAGCAATACAAATGTCGAATCAGCTGCGCTGCGCGAGCGCCGGTTTCAACACTCAACGAGTTGACTTGAAGCACTGCATGGCTTGTGCACTTGACATTTAGTGGAGTATGGTAAACTACAGTGAGTCTTTATAAAATGCACATAATGAAACATACTGAGCTCGATATTATCGAAAGAAAAAAATAAATTTTATGTGATAGGTGGCAGACGGGCAGCCGGATCACCTGATGGTAAGCGAGTACCGCCGCCCATAGACACCTGCAAGAAAAATAGAGAGTTCTTGTTCACAAATCAGTATAACTAAGTAAACGATCAATTTCAATAAAATAAACTTACTACTGATTTCAAATAACAGGGCGCAAGCAATAATTTTCTATATTAATTTGTAAGTTCAATTTTTTTACTATTTTTTCCGTCAACATAATGAATAATAGTGTCCCTCAATTAAGTTATCAAATATTCTGCCGTCTTTTATTATCACATCTACACGGCAATTAGGAAATGTTTCAACATACGCCATCGGCATTCACAGACCATCGAAGGTCCTAAAACCACAGACGGACAAGCAATCGCCGTAGCGAATAATCACAGACATGCATGTTCGTTGCGCATGCGCATTGCACAAGCCTCGGTTCCCAGGCGCCTCTGGGAACAATGCCGGCGTCTAGGATCTGGTGGGAAATAACGTGGATACAACTGGGTCAAGCTATGAGTTATGTCTGGTTAGGATTGGACGTTAACAGCCTGTTACAAATAGTATTGAATGGGCTAATAGAACCCTTTATGGTTTACTTATTACAGTGGTGTAACGTGGGTTTTTTGTGATATTGGAAGGCAAACGAGCAAGCACAGATGGTAATTGATTACCGCCGCTCATGGACATCAGCTACATCAGAAGGAGTGCGGATGAGTTGCCGGCCTTTTTGGAAGGTATAGATTCGTTTCTTAAAGATTTGAATGTCGTACCGGTTCGGAAATACCGCTGCGGGAAGTTTATTTCATCCCTTAGTTCTCCAAAAATCCATTTTCAAGACTTTTTTGACGCATTACCTATTACTACTAATTTTAGCATTTTTGGCAGTGGCTAGATGAGCAAAGCCTAAGGATCAGTGGTACATCAAGAAGACTTTTTGATTGGCATCTGATGTGTTGGTAAAAAAAATGGAGCTAAATTCGAAATAGTGAACCTTGATGGCGTCACAACGTTTACTGGCTTTTCTGTATCTTTTTTCCTACGCTACAGATTGCACCAACGTTTGCAGACACATCAGAGAATACCTACCTGATGACTTCACTGTACCCCAGCGTGTACTGTGAGCAATTTTCCCACAAGACAGTGTGAGTTATGGAAACAATACTAATTTGTGGTGTCGGCGCTTTTAGGAAGCGGTGAGAACTTGTATTGGAAGGTAATTTATGAAAGTTATCACGAACCATGTTTACTAGTAAACAAATACCTCTGATTTGTTCCTCCCGCAGACCCGCCCCAGAAGTTAAGGAAAAATTACCAACAATCACCACAAAATACAGAATGTCTATGGCTATGGCTCTGGTGGAACAGAACTGACTGCACAAGACTGAAACAAATGGCGACATCTCATATCGGAGGCCAAGACTTACTGTGGGTCGTTGAGCCAGCGGAGTAAGTAAGTAAAGTACTTAATTTATTATCAAATTGCAAGCTCCATCGTTCTCATGGTAGCATATTGGCCGTGTATATTGATTAGTAGCTCAAAACAAACAATCAGTACGCGACAGTTTCCATCATTAGCACACCGCGGTTCCCATGCGCGTGTCGCAAGCGCGCGTGCGCAGCTTGGGCAACTCCGTTATGTCACTGTCCGATGCCGCGTATAATAGTAGGTGTTTAATAGTAGACAAGCACAAGCCCTGCGATGGTAAAAAGTAAAAGTATCAGCCTATATACTGTCCCACTGCAGGGCAAAGGCCTCCATCATAGAAATCAAGTCCTCGCTACTATGATGGGATTAGGCTTAATCATCACGCTCTTGCTTAATGCCACCAATCCGGTGATTGCAAACCCGAGCTATGTTAGAATAATTCGAAAAATTATATACTTTGTGCTCGTCCCGGGAATAGAATGGAACCCAGGACCCCGACATCACGGCCCGGTACTTTATCCACTAGACCAAACGGGGCTCTGGATTTTTCAAATTTATGTATGTACGTAAGATTTGAAATGTCCAGTGGTGCATGCTTGAATTCGAACCAAGAGCCCCGGATGGAAGGCGCGTTCTTTTCCACTGAGCTTGAAGTGTTGAATTCCGATGAATATCTGCCTAATTGATTTCTGCATTTAACATATTTCTCACGTTTTCCTATGCCATTGGTATGGCCATACAACACCAAATGGTATGTTCATAAATGAGTAGGTATACTTTAACGTCGTAAGGCCCATAAGTCTTTTAAAAGGCATAAAAAAAATATTTTCCATTGTGTCTGCTGTCGGCGTTACGACGTTAAGGTACGTTTCCATGTCAAACTTCAGTGATAGATTGCGACCGATATGGGCAAGAAACGTATCTAAAGCCAAACCAACCATTATGGCCGACCGCAATTCTATTTTTTAAATGTGATTTGGCAAATGAACATACGGATCACCTGATTGCCACCACTCATGGAACCCAGTGTGTCACAGTACTGAAAATACCTGTCGCATCCAAACAAAGGTGGCACACAGCGCTTGTGAAAGAGAGGGAAAATCCGATTCAGTATCGTCCGGTTCGTTTTAGTTAGACCCTCTGAGTAGTAAGAGACACGGAGCAAGGTAATGTTTGGTTTAAGACTCAACGCACGCTATTATTGTCGTCTCATTCAAAATTCAAAAATTCTTTATTTAAGTAGTTTAAGTCCGTTACATAACATTTGAGGTGATACTGCATTTCAGCTTGCGGTCGAACTTTTCTGGTCGCAGTTTTCACTCCGGAGTGGAAATCTACCTTTATTTTGGTCTGGGGTATACCCCATAATGTAGTTGATATACCTACGTACCAGTCTATGCGCCGTGGCCCGGTGACATGATAATAACTAGTCATAATTTGCGCCTTTGCATCAACATAATCGACTTAAGGTTATGCGCATACGACTGCTTAAGGACAGCGCAAGCGAGCTTAAGATTTTGTCAATATTTATGATCGAGGATCACAAATACAATACATAAATACGAATATAACAGCCAGACACTAAACAATCTTTTATGTGAAGCCACTGGTGACCACCAGCAAGTAGAGTGTGTGAAATGCACTGTGCATTTCACACACTCTACTTTGCTTAACGTCGTAAGACCCAAAAGCCTTTTAAAAGGCATAAAACAATGTGGGCTACCGCGGGTGGAAAATCCGTTAGATGGCGTACGTGTAGACTAAGGTCCAACTTCAACGTCATTGGTCGTTTAGTGACGTTTTGACATCTCACATCAAAAATAACCAATCACCGTGTATTTGAACCTCAGTCAACACCTACGCCATCTAACGGATTTTCCACACGCGGTAGCCCCCATTGATTTTCCATTGTGTCTGCTGTCTGGGCCTTACGACATTAAGACAATGGTACGTACGACTAGGAACCTAAGTTTGCCTTCGACCTAACACTAATTGCCCGACAGTCCGACGCGAACGGTTTCCTCGTGCGAGATGCAATTAAAGGTAATTATAGGAAGATGTAACTGAGAACGTGATTGAGATAACGCAGCATTAGTGTTATTATGTGGCAGACTGTAATATGTGTTGCTTGCACGTCCAGTACCTTCTACAGCAACGTATCTTTGCCTACTAAGTCTTCTTCCTCCTGACCAAGCTTTAAGTTAACCGTCGTAAGAAGCAAAAACCTTTTAAAATGCATAAAACAATTGATTTTCTATTTTGTCTGCTGTCTGGGCCTTACGACGTTAAAGCGAATTACTTGAGTGAGTATACTTACGTGAACATTTCTGTCAAGCATTCTGCATAAAATCTATCCTCGCTATCGAAAACTATCGCTTTGTCTCTGCGATGCATTTGAAAGAGAGAGACAGAGCAATAGTTTACGTTATGTCAGTTTTAGATGTCAACTCATGGTAGGGCTACACAACAATATTTGTAATATGACTTTTGGAGATTTGCATAAAAAAATTAAACTTTTACTAAGTCGGTCATGTGACTTGTTTATTATGTGTGGGGAATCGAAAATAATTTCGACGAATTTTCAAAACAACAGTCTTCTTTTTCTTTCATGCACTTACTCACACCCACACACATACACAACACACGCACAAACAACATACACACTTTACATAACCTCCCATTTATGATGACACACTTTAGATTTATTTTGGGTTACTTCTACTTTTATGTTTGCCGAATAAAATAAAATGTAACATTTATAAAATGTGAAACCATTATTGGCTGTAGGTTTAAGTAAACCAAGTTTGTATGTAACTAGCACAAAGAGCTGTGGCTATTGTAATAAAAAAAAGTGCTTACAAAATTGCTTACGTCGTAAGACCCAAAAGCCTTTTAAAAGGCATAAAAACAATTGATTTTCCATTGTGTCTGCTGTCTGGGCCTTACGACGTTAAACACCAATGTTGTTCAAACTGGTGATAGAAGACACGGTTAAAGAAAAGTAAATATTTACAGATACACACTGTATAGTCACACAGATTCACCTGTCGTGCCTGTCTGTGATCCCACGTCCTCTGGGTAATACCCTGTAGCCATTTAGGCCAAACCGAGAATCATTTCCTTTAACCGTGACATTTAAGACGAAGGGTACGGCACTCTAGCGCCGCCAATTGATTTAAATTTATAGCTACTAAGCCGGATCGATTATAACCTATCACTGAACCCCAGCCCCTTGGCCAACACTTATACTATTTATTGAATAACTGTGCACAACTTTCAAAAATTGACTACAACTCGAAATATTGATTAACGTCGTAAGGCCCATAAGCCTTTTAAAAGGCATAAAACAATTGATTTCCATTGTGTCTGCTGCCTGGGCGTTACGATGTTAACGCCAAAAGTGGCCACTTTTGGCGTCAATCATAATCAATATTTCGAATACAAAAACAGGCCAAAAACTTGTGCATAGTTATTCAATATATGTATAGTATAAGTGTTTGCCGAGAGGCTGTGGTCCAGTGATAGGTAATAATAGATCCGCTTAGAAGTTATAAATTTAAATCAATTGGCGGCGCTAGAGTGCCGTACCCTTCGTCTTAAGTAGGCAAATCAAAATGTTTGGTCTACCTACTAGACTTTTATAATGTATGTTTATTATTTGACACACTAACTATGTCATTAAGCCGGAGGTTTTGTTTCGTCAATTAGTGGTCGTAATGAGCCGAAATTGGGCAATAAAAGTAATGATTGTCCTTGCTGCAGCGGCCAAAGTCGTGCGAAGTCGCAGACATATTAGGCTTAGCTATTTTACGCAGAGTTATGCTAATTTATTTAGACTTTGTATCTATTTTAGTAACTTTAATTAGTCATAAATAAAGTGGCTATTTATTTATAGTCATCTCATTTGAACTATTAAGTCTCTAATTAGATAATGTAGTCCCAATGACAGAGATTTGATGACCAAACAATCACTTACTGATTTTGAAAATTCCCATGAAAAAACGTGACTTGGTACTTTTGGCTCGGATTGGTAAGAATTTTCGACAACTTTTCAAAATTCGTAAGAGCAAATTGGGTAATTGTTAGATAAAAGACGTAGTTAAAGGTAACTAAATATTTACTGATACATCCTGATAAGGCTTTTTCTTTTAACTACTTTTGATGTAAATAAATTTTGCAGGAATAATCGAATTGAAGTCTGCCACGAAAGTAAGATCCCGAAAAATAGCCCATTGAAATTTTATTATAAATCTAGTGACCTGCCCTCACATTTTTAATTCGGGACTTAAAATGCTATTAGCAATTTAAAATATCACCAATAGATGGCGTTGGATGTCAATTGCATCGCGGTTGTACCTATTTTGACTTTTCGATTTCTATATAACATTTGCCGATGTATGTAGAATGAATCCCTTTTTAATAGTATAAGTAGACAAATCTAGCACTGTTTTACATGGCACCGCTTGCGATATCGAAGCGACAACACTGGTAGCCGGCCGGCAGCCCGTCGCAAGCGCAGCCAAACGGGGTCGCCGAATCTGCTATTCCGATTGTCGCACGCGGTTGCGTCACACGGCAAGGTGAGCATTTCAATCGCACGATCACATTTCCCCGGTAAAAGTGATTGCGGTCTGCGCGGGCGCAGAGGCTCTGCGTTAATAAAACAACTGCCTAGGTTTGGAGACTTAACGATGGGTGAACGTAAACTTGGTGTCGTATTTGAGTAACAAGTTTTTACTGTGCGAATGCCAGTTTTGAGAAAGATACCTATTCGAAGCATTCGTTTTGATTTATGATGCCTTTATTTTCGTTTCGGCTGCTAATTTGACTTTTTAATTCTGCTAATGTCGAATGAAAAGAGCCAAGTTGGGAGGATTAAAATAGTGCGACGCCATCTATCGGATTTTGCATTTGCAAAAACCGATAGATGGCGTGGCGAATGTTGGATAGATAAAATTATACAGATCCTTTCGAGCGCAAGTCCAACTCAAACTTGGCCGATTTTTAACTTCTCGCAAGTTCGAACGTGCATGTCATGTTTTTGACCTCGGCTTGGCTCCTTAACTACATAGCGATTCGCTTGGTGGATCTCACGGAAGATAAATATACACTATGTTGCTCGTGTGCTTATGTGTTAATACTTCGGCTAATTATAACACAACCTTGGCTTAAAGTTTCCTGTGGCTTATGTCTAAAGTACACATTAACCGGTCTTTTACTTTTGACTAGAAATAAGGGTCAGAAATTCATCCAATTACATTAAAAAGATTCAATTGAACATGACATATCGTGAATTAAGTTTCCTTAGGTTTACGTGTAATTTAACTAATTCTTCTAAAATACAAATAGGTAAGGGCCAAGTTTTTTTTTGTGATATAGGGGGCAGACGATCGGACGGATCGCCTGATGGTAAGCGTTTACCGCCGCTCATGGACACCAAAGATTTAAATCTTTGATGGACACCTGCAAGACCAGATAAGTCACAAGTTACTTTTACAAAAAATAAATAGAGTCGAGAGAGAGGCGGCCGCTCGCACTGAGGGTTCTGTATCAAATTATACAAATCACACGAGAGTGATGTGGGATCAGTGGCATCGTTGACAATACTTTTTTATGATATAGTGGCCCGCCCTCACTTCGCTTCGGGACCGTCATTCAGAAATGAACCAATAGATGGCGCTGTGTCTAATTACATCGCGCAAGCGTTTCGTGTTTTCGGTTTACGTATAAGCCTTGTCGTTGTCTATAGAAGTTATCTCTTTATTAATAGTATAGATAGGAGATAAAATGCTCATAGTAGATAGGTTTTGTTTTCAGATTTGAAATCCGGAAACCTAAAATGATTAAAACATGACATCTTGTGATTTAAGCATCCTTCAATAACTTTGTTCATGTAAAATTTTAATTAATCATGAACATGTTCTATTAGACCTTGTCTTTGTATCAATAAATACCTACGATATTAATGAAATATAACATAGCATGTACAACAGCGCATGCGCATCCTTAGATAAAAGACCTTACTGTAATCAGGTTTTAGTCTTAAGTTTCAAACTTCAGACACAGTCATTTAATTAATTCAAAGGGATGTTGATAAAATTCATGAATGATAAAACAAGGCTGTTGAAATGGATGTCAGAACACAATCTTCAAACATAAATACCTACCCTCGTGCAACTCTATACAATTCCACCCAGTATGATGGATCACATACGTAACGTTATTGTGTCTTAAGCCCCAATTAAATTGCGACAAATAGTCGCAACATAAGCTCCTTTACGGAGATTTTACATTGCAACGTTTGGCAGCGATACAAACCCGTTAACAGTAATCTAAGTAACTCTGCGAAATGTCGTAATGTAAAAAGGTCCCTTATACTGACGATGGAGTTTAAACACTTTATAATTTCTCAGAATACAAAACAAACAAAACGTAAAAAAACACGCAACCTCATTGTATCTAATCGTTTCGTATCGAAACGTAGAATTTTCGTTTATAATTCTACGTCTCGTCACAAGATGGACGGATGTAACGTGTCTTGACAATAATATCTACAAACTATACACGACGGTGAGCGGTATAAAAACTGTGCCGTCACTAACAACAACAAAATTGTTATGAGTATACAGGGTGTATCTTACAGGGCGTATCTAACATTTACATCCCTTTAACCACATCTATCAACCGTTCTGAACAATATTTCTTTTATGACATACCTATGGAAAATTGCATAATTTCAACCCTACATACAAAGTCAGTCAAGTGACTTGTTCATTTTGTATTGGGGAGTCGAAAATTAGACTAAGGCCGAGCCGGGAAGGAGTACAGCCCACTCACTGCAGTAAGTGTAAGTAAGTAAAGTCAGTATGTAAAAGTGTTTAACAAAAAAATGCATTTTGTTTATTTTACTACTTATCGTGTATATGATTGAGGGATATAATCTAAAATATAAGTAGGTAGATAAAATATACCTACAGTCAAAATCGCAAGTAATACGTAGGTACTTATCTCGTTAGGGCAATGATTCCATAACAACGATAACGTTTATCTAATTGTACCGGTTGAAACATGTTTCAACGCTATAGACGATTTGACTTTTTTTTTTAATGTGGCCAACGTAGTGTTTTCCTAAAACTGTGGCGTAAAACTGAACTATTTATTAAATAATTAAATAGCAATATATCTATACCATTCAAGAAGAGGTAGGTACTTGAGTTCTTAAGACAGGGACAAAGCTATTAGGTAAACCAATATGTAAAGTGAAACAGTTGCGCGATTTAATCGACACCCAGCGCCATCTATTAGTACCTTTTACAATATAATCTTTATTGTAGGAGGCTTTAGTGAGTTTTTATTTTGGATCAACTTTAGGTACCTAGTTGGTGTAAAGACAAACAAAATTAATGATAGGTAGTCACACTGATATGGCGATTTGGTTAGCCTACGGGGCGGATGAGATAGTGTTCATTTTGATTTCAAAAACAAAATATGTCAAGAAGAATGGAAAGTGGGTTCAAATGACATCATAAGATCGATACCTTGTACCCACACTCGGTACCTACCGATTACTTTTCATTCGATGCTCGCCCCTAACTAGGGAAGTATTAGATAACTTAGGTTGAAGCCTTACCGATGAGCAATTTGTATGGTAATATCACCTTCAAAATACAATATTACTTTTATTATGATCCGCGTAACTTTCGAAGGTTTCATTCTTGTTATTTTCATGAGTGTGTACTTACACAATACTTAACTGATAAATATAAGTAGTACTTACTCTAATTTTGTTAACTTTTACGTACAATATTAACATTGAAACAGTTGCTAATTTACATAAATTAACTTTACACATTTCTAATTAATTTAGACACGTAACTTACAACTGCAGAAGTACTTCGCAGTATTAACACAAACAGACAAGTAACAGTTGATCAAACACCCGTCGTACGATTGCCTTAACGGAGGCCATTGTAATTTCAAAAACTATATTTACCTTGCCAATTCAAATAATTGTCAAACAAAAACAAACATTTGCTTTAGTGAACTACCCTTCAAGTAAAAAATAAAACTTACACTCTCGAAACTCCTTTAAAAAGACCTCTTGTGTTTTCACTTCACAAATCACAAAATACACTCACAATGTTTTATAATACGGTGTCTAATTAAATAAATTAATTGATAAACAAAACTAGTACGCGCGCGTCTAAAGTTTTCCCTAAGCGATCGGACGTGCGTTCGCCTCGACGGTCGCGCGGCTACTGAGGTGGCTTCACTGACAGCTTGCTCAGGCGCAGGTTCTATTTTGAAATTAAAAGGTTGATACTTGATATGATGTTGTATTACGTATTGGACGAGTATTGCGGGTTGCATGTTTGTATAGCCTTTAGCCATAGCGTTAGCAGATGAAATTCGTTCAAGGTCAACTAGAGTTGCGAGCTTTGCCGCTTTGTAGCGGCCTGGTTGCTGATCTGTTATCTGTGGGCCCGGTTTTATAGAAAGGAGTAAGCCAAATACTGAGTTAACTTGAGTGCAATGAGTACGTTTTGTGCGTGTTGTTTAAGTCACACAATATCTACAAGAAAATATTTAAAAACCAAAACCATAACGTTATTTCAATATTAACCTTTCCGCCACTGCAACGGTAGATCCCAGACAAATGCGCCAGACAATCACACCAATCACCTGGTCTCAAACTAGAGCAACCCCTGTACTACGTCTGCCCAGAACACCCAGACCCAAGAAAACTTAGAAAATGTTGCTTCCTAAATTGACTTGACCGGGAATTGAACCCGGGATCTTTCGCGCTTTGGGCGAACACTTTAGCTACTGCGCCATCGAGGCCGTTAAGATGAGGCGGAAATTATTCGGTTTAGGGGGCTGCAAAATCTAGGCTTCATCCCGGACCGATTCCTACGATACGCCACTGAATGGAATTATGTCTTGGTGGGAATCTGATAAACAAAGACGAAATGTGTAACCAAAAATGCGATATAGGTACAATACATTAAAATGAATTGATATTATAACATCAAGTAACTGGAACAAGCTAAAGTTTAATCTTACCTAACACAGCTTTACACTCGACTGCCTAGTGAAGTAAACCAGTTGCAATGTTAATGTCATTGAGATGAGCTAGATATTTCTGCATAACATTACTAACTATTGTAATGTATGTAACGGACAAATTATGCCTGTATAGGTGTATAATATAAATAAATATAAATTACGTTTATGTTATTTATCAAAGATGTGTACTGTACCTACATGCCTCTGGCCGGCTTCTTGTTGAGAGAAGCCCCCTCCAGAGAAGAGCCCAATATATGCATAAGGTAGTCGGCTCATTTCTTAAGACTGCAGCAGTCCTCCAGCGAAATCAGAAAAAGAAATGCTCAAGTAGGTAGGCACATAAAAGCTAGGCAGGACGTCGTTGGAAACGATATGCATGACAATATCCTCACTATTATGGCTGCTACACACTGTGCGAAGTCGACGAAGTAAGTAGGTAACAGGCTCTGTAACAGGAGGCCCTGCGACTGATCCCTCTTCGGTCGTTTCACACTGGTGTCCCATCGGAATATGAGGGTAAGGGAATAGCGACTGCACTTATGTCTGTGCACACAATGTGCACATAGTAGTAAAGTCCAAACCACCAGCGAATTCCCAAAGTCATAGAACGAAATATTGTTCAGTATTTAGTCTCTACTAACGTGGTAAAAGGAATATAGTAAGTATTTGCCGATACAACAAGTATCGAATGAGGAAGTTTTTATGTGAGAAGTGGCAGACGAGTAGACGGATCACCGATGGTAAACAATTACCGGCCCCCATAGTTACTGTAATACCAGCGGAATCCCGATTGGGCCTCAGCAGCGCAGGCGCTGCTTCAGGCCGGTCTTTATGAGGCCGTGGAATTACCACAGTAGAGCCGGCCCATTCATGGCGAAGCGTGGCTCTTCCGCTGTATCAATTAGGGCAATTTGGCAGACAGTAACCTATATGGCTATGTGTATGAATAGCTTGTTTGATATCAAATAATGTTGTGTCACCGCAGTATGCGTGTGATAACATTTATGTCACATCGTTACATTGACCGGCAACACATAACAGGTTCCTAATGGTTACTTAATCGCTACGATATTAGATGTTGTACGCATCTTTAGAGATGCTCGTTATTTTTGTTTAGTCATGTAATATCTTTCCAGTTGTAAGTCTCCCATCTAATACTGTGTTTTATATTTGTTTGTTTTGTTATAGGACTATAGGTGTTGTATTAAAAGATTGTGGCCCGCCCTCACTACGCATTCGGTAATTCAGAAATGAACTAAAAGATGGCGCTGTGCCAAATCACATCGCGCAAACGTTTCGTGTTTTCGGTTTACCTATAAACCTTGTCGTTGTCTATAGAAGTTATCTCTTTATAAATAGTATAGAAGTATAGATAGAAGCTATAGAAGATAGATATAGAAGAAGATATAGAAGATAGATATAGATAAATAAATTACTAACTAACCATTCAATTCTATTTTAACTGATACGACATGTCGACATTGGCAGAGTTGAACGTGCCCATTCTGGCTACAATACATAAACAAACAAAAATGTATTATGAGGCTTTGCTTCACTCCTCTACCTAAATGGTTTTCTTTGAAATAATACTACCGATAAGACCAACTGGTTATCATCATCATAATTTCCAAGGAATAACTAAATTCATTCACACAACATCCCTATATCATATATCATAATCATAATCATAAATCTTTATTGTTTCATTTGGTGTACATACAATGTGGTCTTAAAAATAAAAATAACATACTGTCCGCAAAGGATCACAAGTATAACGTCGTAAGGCCCATATCAGACAACAGAGGATCACAACTATAATACTTAAATATATACATATAAACACCCAGACACTGAACAAACACAAGTGTTCATTACACCCAGGGTGGGGAACGAAGCCACGGCCTTTGGCATATGAGGCAGGGTATCACTACCAAATGGCCAACTTTTTTAAAATGAATAACTGTGACCTTCACCAAATCAACAAATGGGCTGCCGACCTTCCTCTTTTTTCTGTGAGAAACATAATCGAAAGTTACCTAGTAAAGTTAAGGAATGGATTAGTACGAACCTCCTGAAGATGCCAGAATTATTCGCGTTGGGTAAATAAGGTAAAATTTAATTCACCTTTAATTACAAGTAATAAACGACAACGTAAAACATTAGTCGACCTAGATACTTTCCAGCTCTAATCGGCAATAATACTATAAGCGGATGCTTAACTATCTATTAATTTAAATTAAGGCTATTTTTATGTAAAGCGTTGCAAAAACATTTAGGCAATCCTAACTAATATTATAAATGCGAAAGTAACTCTGTCTGTCTGTCTGTCTGTCTGTCTGTCTGTCTGTCTGTCTGTCTGTTACTCTTTCACGCCAAAACTACTGAACAGATTTAAATGAAATTTGGTATGCAGATGATCTAGACCTTGAGAAAAAACATAGGCTACTTTTTATTGCAAAAAGGGGGTTGTAGGGGTTAAAAGGGGGGTAAAAAGTTACTCCACGCGGACGAAGTCGCGGGCGGCCGCTAGTTAAGTATAGAAGGTGAGGAAATAGGCACAAGCGAATACAAAATATTAGATGATTTGTTTACCTTAGGTCCGCTTGCGCCCGATGTCGAAGATTAATTCATTAAGTAATTCCATGATAGTTATTCCCATGGTAACTAATTGAACTCCCCTGGTGTTAAGCTTCGTTCCAATTATGCGCAAGCCAATTTAAAAATTTAGTTTCGTATTAACGATACCAAGTGGACCTTAGTAAATTATTGATTGTTTTCTATTCTATCTATACCACGCAAGTATCATTTACTAACAGGTCGTCCTTGCTTTTTTCTCTTTTACTTACATTAAAAATAACATTTGATTGTAGCGGATATCCGTAAAGAACAGTAGATAATTGCACTTATTGTAGTGTAAACCGCTCGTAAGTATCAAGCGATTTGTTTGTGTTTCTATTTTACATTAACAAACCAATCTCTCCCTTTTTTTTTGTTTACCCGGAGGGAATGACGCCGGCTCAGAAGGAGCCGACGTCGACGCCGGTAGTCTGCGTTAACTTATGCACACCCGGCCGCTGGGAGAAGGCCGGGTAGTGTAGGGCTCTCCACTGGGGGTCTCTCAGGGGCCTACCCACTAAAACCTCCGGGGCTCTTCCATCATCGCCCATGTGAGATGGGCTACGAGAAACTATACGGAACCTTTAGAAATAGAAATAGAAAAAATCTTTATTCAAGTTAGGTCCATACAGAACACCTATGAATGTCAAAACATAATAATAATGTACCTCTGGTTCGGAACGTCGATTTTTACTGAGAACTTTGGTCTTCGCGACCCATCAGGGAAGGGCAGAGTAATCCCAGGAAGCCCATTCGCTATTTTTGGCTCCCGCCCTTGACCCAAAATCCTGGTCGCTAGTGCTCATACCGCGTATTTATTTGTTAACTGATAACACGTATCAGCTACGCCCCGTATCAGGTATCAAAGCAGATAAGCCAAACTGATTCACTCCTGACAAAGGGACGCTGCATTCTGAACACACATATTGTCTTCGTTCAGATATATTTAATTAAAACGTGGTGAAAAAAAAGTTTGTGAAATATTTTTCTGTGTTTGGAAACTTTGTCTTTTAATGATTTTAAATCGCAATAAAAAGCGCAGTATTGTTTCAACAAAGTGATTCTAAAGTGATTAATTTTATGCTAAAGCGTGATAAGCAACCGTTTGGTGTTAAAAATTAAGGTGCAATAAATCTTGTGTTGGCAAAAATCGAAGTTAATCTATTTAGGACATCACTTATACGTCGATGAAGAAAGGCAATCGTGTATCCGTTAATCTGTGCTATAACTTGCCGACTATCTACTGGTATAACAGTATGTAAATATAGGTACATTGATTTATTAACATTAAGTCTTGAATGACTTGGTTCACAATTATGATATTCTGAAGCTGTCGTGAGAAGCTAATTCCACATAGCGTAAAAAAATGACAACTTTTTAATTAGCTGCTAATAAAGTATACGGTAGTTGCTAAAAAGGTAATTTTCATACAAACAAATAAGTAATTCTTAAATTTGGTTATCTGAATTTCATTTCAAAGTTATTAAACATATATTTAAACATTAACGACAACAAAATGAAACCAAAAAGTGAGTTCCTAAGCTAAAAGTGTTTAACAAACTAATAAGCAAAGTGAGACACCAACGTCAAAGTGGGAAAGTTGAAGAGGCTCCTGAAGCTAGTGGGCGTGGCCATGAGTCTGCCGAGCAAGCGGAGCCCCGGCAACGGTGACGTCATGCAGGGCGGCACGGGGCGCCGCCAGGGCAAGGACAGCCCGTGCTACTTCTGCAACGAGATGTTCACGATGGGACAGCTGCAGGTATGTTCAAGCTTGTTACAATAAATACGCCAGACAATAACACCAATCAACCTGATCTCAAACTAGGGCAATCCCTGTAATATGAGTAACAGATGACGATAATTAACTAGGGGCATCAACCCAGAACACCCGGACACAAGAAAATTTAGAAAATGTAGTTTCCTAAATTGACTTGACCGGGAACCCGGTACCTTTCGCGCTTGGGGCGAACACCTTGGCCACTGCGCCATCGAGGCCGTCAAATCTTTTAAGTATTTGTTCGAAAATGGTCACAATTCTGGTTTTTAAAAATAAAGTAAAACAATATAACATTCTATTGCGTGCAACGTGCAAATATTTCGTAATCGACATCTAATTCACGATAATTAGTTAATAGTTATCATCATATACTTTATCATTCATGCTTTTTTATATAATAATAATAATATTTATATTACGACAATGCTTTAACGTCGTAACGCCCAGACAGCAGACACAATGGAAAATCAATTGTTTTATGCCTTTTAAAAGGCTTATGGGCCTTACGACGTTAATAAATGTAACCTCGTGTAAGCCTAGATATCGTGGCACATTTCTGATGATTCAAGAGAGCAGCAAAAGTATGCAAGGATTTTTCAAAAAACACAAAGGTATGCGGAATGAGATAAGTCTAAAAATATCTGGGGATGCTATACCTATTGATCAAATTATCTTGATCGATAAATCCATCTTATGCATTACTTTGGGCTGTCAAATAGACGTGTAGCATAATATTTTAAAGATAATATATTTTCTATTGAACATCTGAAACATTGTTGTTTTACAAAGTACACAATATAATCATCTCATCATCATCAGCCTGTTGTAGTCCACTGTTGGACATAGGCCTCTCCTAATGTTCGCCATTCCGATTGATTTTTCGCTACTCGCAATCTAGCTCTTGCCAGCCATCTTGCTCAGATCGTCACTCAATTATATATCTGGCTTGAGGGCGTCCTGCATTACGACTTTTGCACACTCAAATAAAAAGCAAAAAGTAGCCTATGTTACTCTCCATCCCTTCAACTATCTCCACTTAAAAAATCACGTCAATTCGTCGCTCCGTTTAGCCGTGAAAGAAAGACAAACATACAGGCAGACACACTTTCCCATTTATAATTAGTAGTATGGATATCACGACACTATAGCTGGAGGCACGAAAGTATAGCGATGACCGTTATTTTGCGCACTTGTAAAAAAGAAGACTTTCTGTCAAAATTGGTTTCTGCGCATTCAAGGTCACAACTACACTTTCTTGCCTCGGACTATACCTAAATAATTTTGGTCTTTGGAACTATTGCTCCTATACTTAATACCAAAACCAATATCGGCTTTAACGTATCGATACGGCATTATCTGGGTATAGTTTCGTGGAATGTTATCGCAGAATCAAGGACGACTGGCGAACATTAGCAATGGAGCTGTCTGTGAATCTTCGTTTCCGCTACTTTCAGCTCCGCTACACGTTCCGGAAATTAAAGTTATAGTAAACAAATCAGATAACAATAATGACAAATAATAATATGGACGATAGCAATTATTTTGAAGCCCAGTGTAATTACAATCATTTGCTATTGCTAGGTGCTTTTGTAAGGGCGATTTGTAATAGTTATAAATTATTATATGAGCACAGCGTGCTATTCCCAGTTGCGTCTTTATTACATAACTAGGTGGCCCGCCCTCACTTGGCTTCGGGAACCGTAATTTAGAAATGAACCAATAGATGGCGCTGTGCTAAATTACATCGCGCAAGCGTTTCGTGTTTTCGGTTTACCTATAAGCCTTGTCGTTGTCTATTGAAGTTATCTCTTTATAAATAGTATAGAAGATAGTATAGATATAGATAGAAGATAGGCGGCAGACGAGCAGACGGATTACCTGATTAAGCGTTTACCACTGCCTATGGACACCCGCAACACTAGTGGAGTCACAAGTGCGCTGACTACATTTTTAATACTTACCCTTTTAAAAAACCAATAGATTCGCGTTTTTATACGCGTTATAATAGGGTGAGGCGTTGCAAAGCAGTTGCTAAATATATATTTTTTTTACTTTAAAGTAAAAGCTAAATGAAATTAAAATTGGTAGAAATCTACCAGTAACCTGCAATCTGTAGTTAATGCTAATATAATCCTTACTTATTTAAAGATATTATAGAATGTACTATTTATAGTGTATTTGATGTTTGATCTCCAGATCCACCTGAAGCAATGCGGCAGTATACTGGAGCAGTGCCCGCTGCGCTGCGGCGCCTGGATCCAGAGGAAAGCACAAGGACACGCACGCCAAAGACTGCCCACAGATGGACAAAGTGAGTAAGCCTATACGAGACAGTGGCATAGCGTGAGCATCGGCTACCTGTGACGGCAACTATTTGGCACCCTCTTTTGTTCCTTGACCCTCTCCCCCATAGGTGCAGTGACGTAAATGTATTGATGCCATCCTTTCTTAGCTGATGGACATCTGCAGCACCAGTTGAGGCACAAATGGGCTTCCAACCGTGGGAGAGCCACGCTTCGTCATGAATGAGCCGGCTCGACCGGAGTGATACCACGGCCTCACAGAAGACTGGCGTAAATCAGCGCCTTCGCTGTTTCGTTGAGTGAGTGAGGGTACCGGAGGCACAATTGGGGGAAGGGGAGTTAAAGGTTGGCAGTGCACTTGTGGGTCAATTGATTTTGCAGGTGTCTATCGGCGACAATTTAAACGCTTACCATCAGGTGATCCGTCTGCTAGTCTGCTTCTTATCACATAAACATATCTTTAATCTTCACTGTGACAAGATCACTATGTGCGCGCATGTATGTTTCTGTTGTTGAGGCGCCAATGTTGTTTCAAAAAGTCTAAAGATAAAGATGTCCAAAATGTTGCAGCACCATACCTTCCTATTCCAGAGCCGCACGTCCACATCACCCACGCACGCGCGGCAGGCGGAGCCCCTGCCGCCCCCCGCGCCCGCGCCCGCGCCCTCCGCGCACACCTGGGCGCCGCGCCCCGCCCCGCTCGACGACTGCCTCACTTACTTGGAGAAGGAGGTCGCTAACATCAAGTGAGAATACATTTTCAACCTTCATCATCATCATTTAAGGCAATAGACGTCCACTGCTGGACATAAGCCTCCCCCAAAGTTCTCCACACAGATCGGTCCTGTGCCACCCGCATCCAAGGGACTCCCGCGACCTTCACCAGATCGTCGGTCCACCTGGTGGTTTTCAACCTTATTCTGTATTAAATGGGACCAGTGGGACGCCCAAGGTATCGCTGGATAGACCAGGTCGAAAAAGATCTTACCATCTTACAACGGCCAGGCTGGCCTTTAATCAGGACTGGATAGGTGGCCGGAAACAAATCGGAATGACAGTCTTGTGTCAGAGGCCAAGATTCAATTCAGATCGCTGAGCCAGCGTGTAATTAAGTACCTATTCTGTTTAAAATAAGATTTGTGGTCGCCTTGGAGACCTACGGCTGCAAACTTGCATTTTTTTAACTACACTCTGCCCCACTCACTGTCACAAAAGACAACGTAAGACCATAGCAACTGGGACCACGGGGCCAATTCTCGGTTTTCGCCTTCTATGTCGAGTCGACTTCATGGAACGCACAACCAATAGGAGAACACAGATTACAGTCGACTTTCCGTATCTTGTTCTCCTATTAGTCTATGCGTTCCATGAAGTTGATTCGACGTAGAAGGCGAAAACCGAGAATTGGCATCCTGTATGTAACATACCCCTACCTTCTAGACTAGTCCTCACCGAAGAGTCCAGCCACCGCGACATCCAGTCCACGGAGCTGGACACGCTCCGCTCCAAGCTGGTGCTGGTGGAGGAGCGGAGCCAGCACTTCCTCTCGACGCTGGTGTCGCTGAGGGCCGCCGTGGACGACGAGGCGGAGCGCTCGGCCAACTGGGCGGCGCAGTTCAAACATGACTTGGCGAATGTACAGCTTGCTTTGCAGGTAGAGTACCTGGTTTTACTTGCAAGATTAAGCTAAGATCTGAGCCTTTAGAATATAATAATTTATTTGTAGAACATAGTTACAGCATAGGTTGACATATTACATTTTTAATGTGATAGGTGGCAGACGAGCAGACGGATCACCTGATGGCAAGCGATTACCGCCGCCCATAGACACCTGCAACAGTAGTACAGGCAACCTTGAAGGCATACAAATATTCGGCATTATATAACATTTAAGAAAAAGTGAAAACAGAGTGTGTTTTCATATAAGTTGAGATCTTAAACCAGTTTGATCCTTAGACACCCGCCACTTTAAAGCCGGACAACACATAATGACTATCAGCTATAGCGTGAGACAAATCCGCTGGATGGCGTACTACATCAGCTATTCTAGGTATCCATAGGAGTCAGTACCACTAACTCCATCTGTTAGTGAAGAACCTGGAAACCACGGGAAATGTTGGATTTAAGCCAGGTAATTACAATGAAGCGTTGTCTGCCCTAAACAACCTTAAGACAGCGAAAAGAGTTCAAATGGTTCAAGAACCTGTCAGCACTTGGATACCCAAATTAATCTGACTGCATGAAGTGAATTGATATCAATCTGCTGGTGTGTTCCATGGTACAGGAGCTGCAGAGCCAGCAGTTGTCAACGGTGATGCGGCTTGAGAGCGCTGTCAGCAGCATCGTGCACGAGCAGCACGAGAGAGAACTGCTGGAACAGGCCCTGACAGCACACGACAATAGGATACGAGTGGTCAACAACCTCGGTGAGTGTCAATAACTTCGATTGCTATCTGCTCTCAGAGCAAGCTGTCGAAACACCAGCAGCAGTTTGCCTGAGCCACAAGAGAGATTACTAGATCAAATCTAGGCTGCAGCCTAGCCTTAACGATAGAATGAGTAGGCAGCAACCTCGATGAGTCTACTTCAGATTTAGAAACTGTCAAGATAACGACTAAAGACTGCAGCAAAATGAGAGGACACGAGTGGTGGTGGAAGAGCCTCATAACTGATTTCCTCAACTCTATCTGACATTAGGAACATGTAGTAGCCATATCAACATCAGCATGCGAGGAAACTGCTGGATCAGAGTAGTCAGTAACCTCGGTAAAAGTCTTCATCAGAAGTAAGCAGACACTGCCACATTTGCAGACTACTAACGTCGCACTTGACCGTCGCGTTAAGACTATAATAGTATTTTTATCAGGCAGTTGGAAATACCGGCTTCAGCAAGCTTGAAATGCACAACTTGTAAAGGTAAAGTGGACTCCATTTTCCGCACTTAGACTCTCCTTCGGTCCATTGTACGTACTCTTATATTATGATTACAAGTGTTTCTCGAATTTCCAGAGGAGGTGATTGAATACATAAAGCAGATGGTGGAGGAAGAGCGCCAGAGGAACGCCGAGAGCCGCGCGGCGCTGGAGGCCGAGCTGATGGAGGCGCGGAGATCCTCGCAGCAGCTCATCGAGCTGTCCTCCGTCAGGGCGCAGATACAGAACGCCGCCTCTCAGGAGAGACCGGTCAGTATAGCCTGCTTACTTTGTTTTTTATTATGATTTGTGGCAAACAGTTGACGTGATGGAAAGCGCCATGGCCACTGACAACACCAGTAGCAACAAGTAAAACCGGCGTGAAGCAGCCCCTGTGCTGTGTTTCGCCGAGTGAGTGGGGGTACCGGATGCCCACTCTGGGGGGAAGGGGATAAAAGGTTGGTAGCGCACTTGTAACTCCACTGGTGTTGCTAGTGTCCATAGGCGGCGGCAATTACTTACCATCAGGTGATCCGCCTGCTCGCCTGCTACCTATCACATAAAAAAGTGGTACTTTTACTCGCTCGGCGAAGCAGAGCAGGAGTGCCTGCAGGTGAAGCAGTTCTGTGAAGCCGTGATAACATTCCATTTGACAGTCACGGTTGAAATTGTCACTGCTCTTGTTAGTCAGTAATCTTGCTGACTCTCCAGAAGTCTTTCATTGCTTTCAACCGCCACAGGAAGACTATTCCTCCTTTCCTAGACTCAAAAGTGTATTTTTTGTGTTTCCAGGCCATAGACCGTCTAGCAGTGTTAGAAGTGGCAACAGCAGACGCCCGCGCCGACGCCGCCGACCACGCCAGCAGGATGGACGTCATCTCGAGGGACCTGCGCGCACTCACCAAATCCTACCACAAGATCCGGACGGAGCTGGCCGACTTCCAGTCGAGGGTCAACTTTGAGAACCAGGATACGGGTAGTGATAATGGTACGTCTCTTTTTACATGTCAAGGTCTTTTAGGGCATGTCAGCTAGCGATAAAAGACTTAGTTTTAAGGCCTATTAAAAGACTAGCCTCCATCATAACGTCGTAAAGCACAGACAGCAGAAACAGTAGAAAATCAATTGTTTTATGCCTTTTAAACGGCTTTTGGGTCTTGGGACTCGACCCTAAAATAAAGGTATTTTTAGACTTAGTCGCTGCATTAAAAGACTAAAGTTATTCCCCCGGATTGGGTCATCGGTATCTAAGAGTATATTCATTCGGTGAAACACAGCACTTATGATGGTTTACGCCTGTTTCCTGTGAGGCCGTGATAACATCTTTCCGGTCAAGCGGCTTCCGGCTTTCGTTATTTTACGATTTTGATTTAATTTTTTACAGGTCACTTAATATGGAGGATAGACAACTTCACAGCCCGAATGAAGGACGCAAAAGAGAACAACACAGTTCTCAGCAGCCCTCTCTTTCGCACTAGCAAATACGGTTACACGCTTAAGGTGAGGATAGTTTCTTAACGCGCTTCTTTCAAAATGATATGAAAATGCTTTTCTATTCACTTCAGAAAAGCCATTATCGTATTACATTATCGTTATCGTAAGTTCTTACTTCAGTTTGCTTATACACGCATATAAAACGCTAGTCTGAAACCAACTTAAGGCTCATTTTTCCGAGCAGACAGATCACCTGATGGTAAGCGATTACCGCCGCCCATGGATACCTGCAACACCAGTGGTGTCACAAGTGCGCTGCTTACCTTTTAACCCCCTTCCCCTGGATTGGGCCTCCGGTACTATCACTCACGCAGCGAAACACAGCGCATGCACTACTTCACGCCACGAGCCAGCCCATTCATGCCGAAGCGTGGCTCTCCCACTGCTGAACAAACACAAGTGTGATGAACACAACATATTATCCAAGGTGGTGAATTAACCCACATTTAACAACAGCATTTGTATTAAGACTTATGAAAATTCGTTGGATTTTTTTCACAGATACACCTTGTTGATCTGGTGAAGGTCGCGGGAGTCCCTTATATGGGGGTGGCACAGGACCGATCTGTGTGGAGAACTTTGGGGGAGGCCTATGTTCAGCAGTGGACGTCTATTGGCTGAAATGATGATGATGATGACACCTTGTATTGAATTTTCTCCTTGTTTCTTGTCAGGCTGAGGTGAACTTGAACGGCATCGGCAAGTGGAAGGGGCGGCACATCACGGGCACGGTGCGGCTGGTGGGCGGGCCCTACGACGCGCTGCTGGAGTGGCCCTGCGACTTCACCGTCAACATTGTGCTCAAGGACCAGCCCGCCAACCGCAGCCAGGTAACTAGCAAGGATACTGGCTAATCACATAGCCGAAACCATGAGCAATTACGACTGGTCCACATATTTGAAGTCGCTACGCGGACTATGGACAGAGCTCTGCGTTTCCTTAAGCTGTTTCTCGAACCTTTTCACAAAGCAAAACTCCTGGAATGAAAAAATATTACGCAACTCCAATGAATTCGCTTCTGTACTATACCAATAGAGGGCGCTAGGTGTCTGTTCTATTCCGCAAGTGTTTCGAACTTTCGTTCGGTTTAAATTTTAATCTTTGTAGTTGTCTTTATATAAACCATGGGAGAGTCAGTCATCGACATGAATGGGCGGGGTCGACCGGAGTGATACCACGGACTCACAAAAAACCAGCGTGAAACAGCGCCTGCGCTGTGTTTTTATATTATTTGCCTGCATCTATGGCTTTATTATTTATGATTATCGTATCTTATTACTTCTCTCTAAATATGCTCTGCCTTATTTCTTTTTATTAATTATTCGCTGTATTATTCCGCAATTAGCGATAAGACCGCATATTTAACTATAACCATAGCGCCACCTTTTGTGCAATAAAGAGTATCTATCAATTTGAAGATGATAATTCCACAGGCAATGGACATAGTAAAATCCTTGCAACTCCGGCGCAGCTCGTCCTCCAAGCGGCACGACTACGACAGCGCGGACGCCGACGACAAGGCCTCCTCGCGCTCCACCGAGGCGCTGGACAAGTCCGTGCTGCAGCTCAAGAGGCAGTACATCTTCATACCGCACACCAGCTTGGACAAGTTCGACTATGTGAAAAATGACGTCATGTTTCTGGAGTTCGTTGTCAACTTATAAGCGTTTGAAAAAACTGGCAAAATATTCTCAATGAGCTTACCATAACAGAACACGATAAAATATTCACAACGGATAGCAACTAATGTCTGGTCAAGGTCAAGAAGAGGTAAACCTAAAAAGGCTTGGCTTGACACCAAATGGGATGACATAATGATGTATGTGCCCTACCATGGATGCTACTCCGTTCGAAATGGAGGATATATAGCAGCAAAACGGACCACTGGGAACAAAGCGACAACTTTTCAGTATTTTTAAGTAGCACCACAGAATACTTAATAGAACAAGTAGCACTCGAAAATTGCTTAACGCCCCGTTGGTCTAGTGGTTTATATACCGGGCCGTGATTTCGGGTTTGATTCCCGGGTCGAGCAAAAGTAATTTTTCGAACATAGCTCGGGTTTTTTATCACCAATCGCATAATCGGGAGGTGAGGTGGACTAATCCCATCATAGTAGCGATGACTTTATTTCTATGAGGGTGGCTTATGCCCTGCAGTGGGACAGGTTGATACTTTACTTTTTTTTACTCGAAAGTCTTTATGTTATGAGTTTGAGTATTCGGTTGTACGTCAACTTTATGACAACGACAACAGAAGTTGAAAAGCATACGAGTGTTCTATTTCAGCTAATAGGTTTAGTATTATTACAACTTTGAATCGTCGATTCGATCGAAAAATACAGGGTCTTGTAGGGTCGCCTTAAATAAATCGATTTATCAGTGATATGTAACTTTAAGCCGAAAAATCTAAATAAGCGCTATGTTATTTTTGTAAAATTTTAAGTTTAGGTAGCTTGTGTGTATAACATGACAAATGTGTATAAATTAGTTTAAATTATACTGGAGTCGAATTAAATATAATAAATATCTACTTATACTGTACTATACTATAGACATAAAATATTTTAATAAATAAAACACGAATGTCACATTGTATATATATTTTTATTTTTTAAAACATTGAATACAACATTGGAAGGACTCATCGGATGAGTTATTTATACTTAGTTCAAATAGTATAAGAGTTAATAATAACAAATATAGAATCAATATATTAAAGTTATATTTTGATAGCAACCTGAACAGTTCTTTTAGTTACTATTAATATTAAGTAAATGCTAAATAAAATAACATAGTACTTAAACTTAGTGTTTTCATACTCAGTGTATGGTAATTAAGTATAAGATAAACTATAATAATAGACTTTAACAATAAAATTATACTTAGCCAAATTTGACAAGTCTCAATTTACCAAAGATTTAAAAAATATAATGCAGTTTTACCGGTAAAAGCTTAAGGGTACATCACACAGACACATTTAATAATAGATCACTTATCTAATTCGTACAGTTATCGAGTAAATGTCGTTATATTTCAGTAAAGTCTTAATTAAGTTTCACAACAAAGTTTACGATTGACTACTTATGTTTGCCCGTAGTTATTATATTGATTTAGGGTTCTAACTCATAGATAAAGTAAAAGTAACGTGTTTATGGAAAATTATACTCAGTAGGATTACGTAGTTGGTTTAAACCCTTTATGGGGCTCTGTTAGACACCATATTTTGAACCTAATGTGTTGGAGATAAGGTCCAAAACAAATGCATTGTATTTATACCTTCCATTAAGGGGTTAAATAATTATATGAAGACGAAGTACGACTATCAACAATGGGGTATGGGAACTAATTTTTAGGTATCTTTTTTATATTTTATTTCAATACCTTTTACTATTTCAGGTAATCAATTTGAATATTTTGTAATCAAGACAGTAGTTATGTTTAATAATTTTTAAACATTTTAAATTCAAGCGCACTTGTGACGTCACAAATGCAGCTACACCATTAATAGTGTTACCACGTTTAAAAAATAAATTATATGGTAAAATGTTTACTTGTGGGCAAAATCCCTTTAATCGTGGGCAATTTCACATCACTGTCTGACAATATTACCGGCAAAAACAAAAACAGAGAGGATCTCTAATCAATTTTATATCCCTTTCAAATAAATGTCAACTGGTTGGTAAGGTTGAATTATACTTAAATAGCGCATCTGTTTGAAGCGGCCCTGTTAAGCGCCAGCTGTGGTTGGTAAGGTTTTTATTGTATTAAAACTAGCGCCAAACTGTTGCTTGTTCCGATAGACTAAATGTCAATCACAGTAGATGTCGCCTAATGTAGCATTTATTTTATCTTGTTAGTACAATACGTCTGAAAAATTCTGCATAACCCCCAAGGTCAGATGAAGGTCAACACGATTTTATTGAAAATATCATTGATCTTTTGCTTTTAAATTTTAAAAACAATGAAATATGGTATGAAAGACAAATGCCTCGAAATGGTTTACGATTTAGGACATGTTTGGTTTTTTTTCTCATACCCCATTCTATTCAACAGAGCCGTGCTATGATAGACTAAAATCTCTGCGCGTAGTTTATGTTGAATGACACATTCATGGCTGCTATGAGATAACTTAAACATATCATTTGATTATACACACAAGAGATTTATACTGCTCGTACTAAGATAGAGCTTATCTTACTTTAAATATAGCAACCCCAAAATCACATAGGCCCTCAAAAATCTCATCATCTAAAGACTAATTATATTAGTTTTTTACAGGCCACACAAATATAGGAAAAATGCACACTAAAGTTACTTTTTTATGTGAAAGCAGACGAGCAGACGGGATCACCTGATGGTAAATATTGGATAACCATTGCTAGCCTATAGAAAATTATCAGAATCCGGTTCCAGGAACCAAGAGGAATAACTCGTTTGTAATTCTAGTTTCGAAAAAATCCGCAATATGGCGTCAGATGCTCAAAGGTCTGATAAAAGCACAAAGTGGATTTACACAAAAAAAAAACAAAATCGCGACTAGATTCTATTCTATCCTACACAATAATAATTGTATTTGTATACTATTAGCATCAGTCAAGAATGTTTACCGACATAGTAATGTTACAATCTCAACAACATTACACCGTAAGTACATAGAAATAACGTTCAAAGTTCTTTGACGTAATACCACAGTTTGCCGTAAACATTATAAGAAAATTTTACCCTTTGTATTTTTTAGATTACCACCAAAATGCAATCTTATTCCATCAGTCCAAACAGCACCATCAAAATTTTTCTCATTGGACATATTTTTTTGTTTTGTTTAAAATTTTATTTCATATCGATATATTCCTCGAAACACATAAAAGCGCACCCTTAAACCTGTGTTTTGTTAATTGATTCTCCTATCCTCATCAATTTCATTTATTTCAATTTCACTTACGCGTGAAAAATTTGCTAGATGGCGTATCATTCGACTGAGGTCCAACTTCAACAGCATTGGTTGTGTCTGATTGACAATGACATTCACACCTTATAAATGGACCACAGCCTAACATTACGTATATAGCGGATTTTTTGAACATCATAGCTCCCATTAGTGGGGGGTTATTGTAAATTAAAAATCCGATAGCGTTAGTAGACAACTGGATTAAGATAACTTCAAACAATGGCCAGTCAGAACGTTCAGGCACAAAATACATATTGACACAGAAGGCTGACTGCCCACTAAGAGCTAAAAATATGACATGTACTCACGCATGCGCACTAACGGGCAAAAACGCCTTTTCGACCACATTAATCCTAACTTATGACATAAGATTGTCAAACTGTCGAGGTCTATGGTAGAGTGCGCGCTTATGTACTCGAGCCGGGCAACAACCCAAGCATATGTCAACGAACTCTTCTAAATTCAAAATCAGGTCAAAGTCTAACTTCTGTGTGTAATTATTTTGTGGTTCAGGGCTTTCTCAAAGCTGGACCAGTCAGACAAAATGCCATTTATCGGATTTTTCATTCGCAAAAACTCTCTTTATTTATCATTTCATTCCAAATTCATTTTCCAATTCCGATGTCAAAACAACATAAAGATGAACTCACAGCTGTTGCCCTGCTGCCAGGCCCTGACCCCGCGGCCTCCGCCTGGCGCTCACAGCAGCGACTTGTACTGCACGAGGAACTCCTCCTCCTCCACCAGGGAGGCGTCGAGGTGGTCGTCCTCCTCCACCTTGATGGCCGACGAGAGCCGCTTCAGAGCCATCTCGCGGTCTTTCCTCCTGTAATTCATTAGCAGATAATGACGTATGCTTTTAGTTTAGTTACGGACCAAACCGAGCTAAGGAGTCAGAAAAGACGTTGCCAGGCGCAATCAGAAGTCTCGCCGAGATGATTTTTTTTTTTTCGCTTAAATCAATGCGAATGTTATGTGAATGCGAATGTGTTCAGGTCGTGCGTGCGTGAACTTCTAACTCTTGATATTGCTAGACTGACATCGGCTACATCGGCCGCGCGGACCATGCAGCAGTATGTTTTTTGTCTATTAAGTAATCAAAATGATTGATTTATATGTTTTTTTTTACATTTGATGTGACTGTTGTCTTAAGTACTTAACATTCGCATTCGCACATTCGCGGAGTAAACATTCGCATTCGCGAATGTGAAAATTTTGACATTGTAACATCCCTACTACAGAGGTCACTATAAATGAAGCCCGCATATTTCTTTAATTTAGCCAATATGTAGCTGCTTTCGGCACCGATATAGTTTCCTACCGATGATTTGCATATAATAAAAAACCATATAAATGGACATACCTTTTGTCTCTCTTGTGTTTCTTGAGTCGCCGTTTGGTGGCGCCACCAGAGCTGGTAGACGGGTTCGATGGGTCACCTTCTAAAACACATGATAATTTAAATCAGGTATATCTGTTACACAAACAATTACGCTACATCATGTTAAAATGTGCTTAGAAAGTCGTGTTAGCAGAGGTTCATCACCTTCCAGAACGAATTTATAACATTTTTTTTTAAGTGATAGTTAGCAGACGAGCAGGCGGATCACCTGATGGTAAGCAATTGACAACATTTCATAATTTTTGCATGTCTATATTATTGTTTTATATGAAAGAAGATATAAAATAAAGCGACCCATATTTTTTGTTTTTTTTTCGAAATTATTTTATATAGATACCTAAAAAAACATATTTTAATCCTTCGTATTCTAAAACAGACGTAAGCGCCAAATTACGTCGTAACTTACGAGGATACAGTTATTATAGGTATTTAGGTAAAAGACCTATTAAAAAACCGTCATAACAAGTTACATTGACAATTTCATTTTATGCCTTGCATCTGTCTGTCATAGAATTATAACCTCCCTTTTTCCCATACTATTTAAATAAAATGAAAGTTTCCGACGGATTTCAATCCTGAAAACTGTTGTTAGAATGTTGTTCAGAATGATTGGTAGAACAAGTGGTTAAAGGTATGTAAATGTTCACAGATACACCCTGTATAAATGTGTACAGGTGTCTGTGTAGGTATACCCTGCATATTATTTTGATCCCCATAATGTAATGTGCGCTTACCATCGGGTATGTGTCCGCCGCCGGCCACGAGCAGGTCCACGGCCTTGCTCGCGTCGTTCCTCATCATCCGGAGCGCGGTCTTCGCCTCTTCAGGGTCGTACCCCATGGCTGTGAGCTGTCAACATCAAAGGGATACCATAATAAGTATGAAGGAAGTCACTTTTTAGACGTTAAAATGCGTAAACCACTTTTAATTTACGTGTTATACAAATTACGTGTCTATGGGCGGCGCTTCACTTCGCTTACCATCAGGTGATCCATCTGCTCGTCTGCAATATTTAAATACAGGGTGTATTTGTGAACATTTACATCCCTTTAACCAGGGGTTCTACCAACCATCCTGAACAAGATGTGTTCTACGACTTTTGAAAATTCGCATAAAAAATTTTCATCTTTCCATACAAAGTCGGTCACGTGACTTGGTCATTTTGTATGGAGAGTAGAATTTTTTTTCGATGAATTTCGAAACGTTGTTGAACAAATGTTGTCTAGAATGGTTGAAAGAACACGTGGTTACAAGGATGTAAATGTTCACAGATACACCCTGTATATATGGCACATGGCAAACGTTTTTAAGTACCAACCTGTGCGACCAGATTCTCATCAGCTTCGACGAGAGACTCCGAAGAGCTGGGCGTTCCTGACTCCTCCGACGACATGTCACTTTCAGCGAGCTGTAAAAAACAAAATTATAGTATTTGTCAGCTGATTGTTTGAACTAAGTACGCGATGAGCATTAAAAAAAATCAACAGTGTGTTCAAATTGTGTTGCGGTTGTCTATGGGCGGCAATAATCGCTTACCGTCAGGTGACGCACCTGCTGGTCTGCCAGCGGTCACATACCAGCTCAAGTTGCTCCTGTATGAGGCGGCGGCAGGCGAGGCGGGTGCCGGTCTGCCGGCGGTACATACCAGCTCGGGCCGCTCCTGTATGAGGCGGCGGCAGGCGAGGCGGGTGCCGGTCTGCCGGCGGTACATACCAGCTCGGGCCGCTCCTGTATGAGGCGGCGGCAGGCGAGGCGGGTGCCGGTCTGCCGGCGGTACGTACCAGCTCGGGCTGGTCCTGTATGAGGCGGCGGCAGGCGAGGGGGTGCCGGTCTGCCGGCGCGGTACGTACCAGCTCGGGCTGGTCCTGTATGAGGCGGCGGCAGGCGAGGCGGGTGCCGGTCTGCCGGCGGTACGTACCAGCTCGGGCTGGTCCTGTATGAGGCGGCGGCAGGCGAGGCGGGTGCCGGTCTGCCGGCGGTACGTACCAGCTCGGGCTGGTCCTGTATGAGGCGGCGGCAGGCGAGGCGGGTGCCGGTCTGCCGGCGGTACGTACCAGCTCGGGCTGGTCCTGTATGAGGCGGCGGCAGGCGAGGCGGGTGCCGGTCTGCCGGCGGTACGTACCAGCTCGGGCTGGTCCTGTATGAGGCGGCGGCAGGCGAGGCGGGTGCCGGTCTGCCGGCGGTACGTACCAGCTCGGGCTGGTCCTGTATGAGGCGGCGGCAGGCGAGGCGGGTGCCGGTCTGCCGGCGGTACGTACCAGCTCGGGCTGGTCCTGTATGAGGCGCACGGCCTCGGCCACGTGGTTGTTGGAGTTGCGCAGCGCGACGGTGGCGAGGCGCTTGGAGTAGCCCATGCCCATCAGGGCTTCCACCAGCTGCTGCCGCACCTCGGAGCCGTCAGCACACAGGCCGAGGAAGCGCCGCTGTCTGCATAAAACACAGTACGCCCTTACTTTACACCACATGTGGAACTAATTACACGATAAAACATGTGTAACTTTTTTAAGCAAATTGAGACACTTGCGTGTTGTTATCCACGATCTAGGTGAGCACGCGGCAGGTCACCAATGCCCAGCGCATGACCTGACCAAGTAAAAACTGCCCTCAATGGTCCACTCCACGAATGCACTAGAAAAAACGCTGACGTGGCGACCACGACCACTCTGCCAAGAGTGGGACGACAAAGAAGAATATCCACGCTCTGCGCCATCTATTGGTACGGTTTGAAACGAATGTCCCGAAACAAAGTGAGAATGAGTTATGAGGTAGCTTAATTTTCTCTTTAATTTTTTTTGAGCTAGCTCTATCGAACGTATCTCACACGTCCAGTAGGCCTAACATGCGCACCGCGACAAAATTTTGTCGACTCTCGTTCGCGAGAGCGCGTCCTTCTATCCCGCTCATCGCTCAGTCAGGTGAGCGAGACGGAACTTGCGCCGACAAAATACGAGTGTCGACAAATTATCTCGTGGTGCGCATGTTAGCCAGGCAGGACAGACAGGACGCATACACAGACATACAGACAGGATGCATAGCGCGTAAATCAACGAACTCTTCGATATCAATGTCAAGCAGCTATCCTCTGCGTCTTTAAATGTTGTGGTAACCTCTCCCGGCGATGCTTCTCTCTCTCCTGGTCGCGGGCGGCGCGCCGGTCGGCGAGGTAGTGGTGCGCGCGGTCCAGCGAGCCGGCGCTGGCGCGCAGCCCCGCGCGCGCCTGCCCGCGCGACCAGCCCAGCTCCATCAGCGCGGTCACTGCCTCCTCGTCCACCTGGTGAAGGAGAAAAGAAAAAAAAATAATCATTGAACCCTTACACTTACATTAGGTGCAAAAAATGTGTCATCGCCGGGAAGAGTGAGCATACTCTTTCCGTCCTAGTCGCTTGCAGGAAGCAGTGAAAGGTGCACTTTGCTTACATTTATTTATTTATTAGATCACCAACAAGATTTACATCATTATACTATTTTACATTATGATTTAGTTATTGTTTTGTGTGCAATAAAAAGCATACTCATTCATTCATTCATTCATCAGTGCAAAATACAGTAAAATAATACAGTAAACAATTTTAAACGAAATCTTACTCTTCTAAATCTATATCTTTTTCATTGTTTTTCGTAATCAAGCCACTAAATCTACACAATATGCCTTCTTGTGCCTTTAAAAAATGTTGTAATAATTCAAGGAACACAAATAAATCCTGTTCGTCCAGGGTGGGGATCGAAACCACGACTTTTGGCGTATGAGGCAGGGTCGCTACCAAATGCGCCAACCGGCCAGTCAATCAGAATCAGCTAAGCATTATCATCACTCACATTCTGCAATCAGGCTTCATTTGTGTCCATTTCGCGTGCAGAATGTGAAGACCGGTTTTCACTCTCTCCAGCCAAGGTTTTCCAGGAAACCTGCCAGTACCTTACGCTGCTGAAGATTACATCCTAGTCTTACCCTCAAAAAGTTGAGTTCATTCTCGGCCTTCTCGAGCAGTTCCCTGGCCTCCTCCCGCTTGTTCTGGTGGTAGGCCACGATGCCCCGCAGCAGGTAAAGCCGCATGATCAGCACTCTCTCATTCGCTGCAATCAAACAAAATACTTTACTGTCTGAGATGGTAGCTCGGTGGATAAGAACACGATACTCATACGGGTTTGAATCCAAGCATAGACATCTGACAACCGTTGGGGTAGAAAAGTTCTTGAGTGGAGACTGCGACTCGAAAAGCGTGGTGTAGGACGGCCTCTGGCTAGATGGAGTGACGGTCTGCGAAAAGCTGTTGGTATAGAGTGGATGCGTCTAGCCGAAGACTGGGTGAAATGGCGAACATTGGGGGAGGCCTTTGTCCAGCAGTGGACTGAGACAAGCTGATGATTGTATCTGATTATGATGATGATGGACATCTGGATTATTCAAATCTGTCGTATTTCTAACATTAGTTTGCCGGTGAGAGAAAAGATAGAGGACAACCCTAAACTTCTGGATATTTTCTGAAACGTGTAACACATTTGCCTAGTTTAATACATTATTAGAAATCTATTGCATGCAGCTGAAATGATCGTGTAATAAAGTTTTTTCTTTTACAAAAAAGCTAAAAAGTGACGAAAGCCAGACGGCAGTTGCTTCATTGTAATACCAGATCTTCTTTGTAAGAAGTAAAATCACTATAAAAAAAATAAGAAATCCTTGAACTTGTCGATGCCGTCACTCACCAGCGGTCCCCTTGAGCGCGATGAGGCGCTGGTGGTTCTCCCCGTAGGTTTCGCGGAAGGCGTCCTCGGCGCGCTGCAGCCGCGCGGCGGCGTCGCTGGCCGCGCCCAGGGCCTGCAGGCACAGGTAGCACCAGGCCACGTCCAGCTGCAGCACCGCCCAGTTGTCCACCGTCTTCAGGATTGAGGAGCTGCACTCGCTGATGGAGAGGAAATAAAAATAAATAACTTGAGACAACATCACATACATTGTCCTGGTCCCAAACTAAGGTTTTCCCTTGTACTATGGAAACCAGAAACAACGATGGAACTACAAATACCCAGACCCAACACAAATGTCTGTTCATCAAAAAACATTTGTCTTGATGCGGGAATCGACCTCGCGACCCTTGCGTCTCAACCGGCGCTCAACCACTACGCCAAATGGGTCGTCAAAAAAAGAAGGAAAGATCAGAACTTATACACTAGTTAGCGTATTGAACGATGGGACCAATTATCAGCGCGAATTTTAAAAATCTCTACGCAAAAACTGCAGAAGTTAGCATAGTGTATTGCGGTTTTTTTTTTGGTGAAGGTGGCAGACGAGCTGACGGACTGCCTGATAGTAAGCGATTGTTGACACCCATGTGGTGTCCATGCAACCCAAAGGAGTCACAAATGCACGGGCTGCGACGATTACTTATCCTAATAATCAGGTGTGCCGTCTGCTCGTTTTGTGCGCTATAATGTAAAAAAGAGCCCTACCTAACTTTAACCTCCCATCTGTATTGGGTCTCCTGTGCCCTCATTCGCTCAAGCCGAACAGCCCAGGCGCTCGCTCACGCCTGTTTTCTGTGCGATTGGTGGTATCAAAATTGTTTCTTTGACTTTCAAAGAACCAATTTGATACCACCTCTCTCTATGTCTACTCACCAGCGTCCTATCGGCCTCTAGAAGCAGCACCCAGCGCGAGCGGGTTAGTCGCGCTGGCGGGCCGCGGCGCGCCCGCGCTCGTGCAGCGCGAGACCCACCAGCAGCGCGCGCCGCTCCGCCGGGGGCAGCTCCACCGTCTTGCCCGATTGGTCTTCGAGCTGTCAAATTATGCACATCGAGTAACTAAGTGACTGCTCAGAGACGATAATTAAACCTTAATTGTCACTTAAGTAAAAACATTGATCCTTAATTCAACATTAAGGCCATCCATAATTAGGATACTTAGCAGCACTCTGATCGATTTCACTATCAGGTCGTAACTCTTTAACTTGACTTGACATTGACAGAATTACAAGCCATCACACAAAAAAATAAATATGAGACAAAGTTTAGGAAATAAAGTGCACGAATTTCAAATCACTAGTTACTAAATGTAGTGTTTTCTTCCACATAACCTTTGCGTATAAGAGCAAAACAGTGTATTATCTGCTAAAGAGGCCATACATGCATTCACACAAACGGACATAATAATTATTTATTAGCTAGCTACCTTTATATACTCATCATCATCAGCCAGATCATCAACATATTCTGACAACAATGTGGCATCATCTCTTGTTGCCTTCATTTCCATGTACATATTGTCTTCTTTCTTCACTGTTTCTGGTGCCTCTGAAATATTTTGACTGAATTGATTTCAATTCCATTTAGAATAGATTGACGGTTACTCTATTATACATAAATTTACATAGCCCAGCCGGGCTAAGATGCGCACCGCGACAAAATTTTGTCGACTCTCGTTCGCGAGAGCGTATCTTTCTATCCCGCTCCTCGCCCTGTCAGGTGAACGAGAAGCAACTAGCGCTGACGCAATACGAATGTCGACAAAATTATCTCGTGGTGCGCATCTTAGCCCGGCTGGTTTCAAACTAATAAACAACAAAGGTAGCACAATCACCCAGACCCAAGACAAATGTCTGTTTCATCAACAAACATTTGTCTTGATGCGGGAATCGAACCCGCGACCCTTGCGTCTCAACCGGCGCTCAAACCACTACGCCAAATGGGTCGTCAAAAAAAGAAGAAAGATCAAGAACTTATACACTAGTTAGCGTATTGAACGATGGGACCAATTATCAGCGCGAATTTTAAAAATCACTACGCAAACTGCAGAAGTAGCATAGTATATGCGGGTTTCTTTTGGAGAAGGTGGCAGACGAGCTGACGGACTGCCTGATAGTAAGCGATTGTTGACACCCATGTGGTGTCCATGCAACACCAAAGGAGTCACAAATGCACGGGCTGCGATGATTACTTATCCTAATCATCAGGTGTGCCGTCTGCTCGTTTGTGCGCTATAATGTAAAAAAGAGCGCTACCTAACTTTAACCTCCCCATCTGTATTGGGTCTCCTGTGCCCTCATTCGCTCAGCGAACAGCCCAGGCGCTGCTTCACGCCTGTTTTCTGTGAGATTGTGGTATCAAAATTGTTTCTTTGACTTTCAAAGAACCAATTTTGATACCACCTCTCTCTATGTCTTACTCACCTCAGCGTCCTATCGGCCTCTAGAAGCAGCACCAGCGCGAGCGGGTAGTCGCGCTGGCGGGCCGCGGCGCGCCCGCGCTCGTGCAGCGCGAGACCCACCAGCAGCGCGCGCCGCTCCGCCGGGGGCAGCTCCACCGTCTTGCCCGATTGGTCTTAATGAAGCGAATTCCCAATGCGATGATTGCAAAGGCGGCGTGAATCCGTGTATGCGCAGTTTCGCTGCGTGAGTAATGGTACCAGAGGCCTAATCCAATAAAAGGTAAGCTACGCACTTGTGACACCACTGGTGTTGCAGATGTCCAAGGGCGGTGGTAATCGCTTACCATCAGGTGATCCGCCTGCTCGTCTGCTACATATAACATAAAAAAAAAAAAACTAAATATCGTATATAAATATAAAGCAATAAAATATATATACCGGTCATAATCAAAGCCATAATCTGTGCTCCATTCTTGACGCCCTGCTCCTCGAGACTCGGGGCGGGCTTTATTACCTTACCATGAAAGATAAGCTTTACTCTGCAAGCAAACAAATACATATCTAAGCTAGGAACTAATACAGTTAATAAAATAATAGTGATAAGAAACAATACTGAATGCTCTACAATAAAAAAAAAACTAAATATTGCACGAACCTGTTCTCTGTCACATTAATCTCATCTGCCACCACTTTAATCAGGTCGCTGCCTGGCACGTCAAGCTTCTTCTGAATCTTCAGGATCCTCGGCTGTTCCCCGGGTGCGGTGGCTTTAACCCTGAACGTTGCGCACCCCGTCTCTTTGAACTCGGCGTTGGCTTTGGACCGGTCAATAGAATGGAGCTGGAGCTCATGCAACGCTTGGATGATCACATCTGGTTCTACGGATAACTCAGTGGCATATTTTTTTGCCAGATCCTGTAAAATTCAAATCCTAATACATAAATGTTATTTTGTAGTTTTATAGATTTTCTTGTTGCATCACAAAAAACAAATATTATAATAATAATAATAATAATAATAATAATAATAATAATAATAATAATAATAATAATAATAATAATAATAATAATAATAATAATAATAATAATAATAATAATAATAATAATAATAATAATAATAATAATAATAATAATAATAATAATAATAATAATAATAATAATAATAATAATAATAATAATAATAATAATAATAATAATAATAATAATAATAATAATAATAATAATAATAATAATAATAATAATAATAATAATAATAATAATAATAATAATAATAATAATAATAATAATAATAATAATAATAATAATAATAATAATAATAATAATAATAATAATAATAATAATAATAATAATAATAATAATAATAATAATAATAATAATAATAATAATAATAATAATAATAATAATAATAATAATAATAATAATAATAACCTTGTAAAATAATAAATGAATATAAAACTGAGCATAGTAAGGTAAGATAAGTTGCGGTGAGTGAAAATACAATAATATAAAAGTAAAATAATGTATGATAATAATCAACAATGTTTTATTTGTGTGAAGTTGTGTAAGGAAACGATTTTTGTTCTGAAGTGATTACTATTTTCAAAATTGTACCTATTTCAAATTTTTTAAGTGTTTGAAAAACTAAATATTGCACGAACCTGTTCTCTGTCACATTAATCTCATCTGCCACCACTTTAATCAGGTCGTTGCCTGGCACGTCAAGCTTCTTCTGAATCTTCAGGATCCTCGGCTGTTCCCCAGGTGAGGTGGCTTTAACCCTGAATGTTGCACACCCCGTTTCTTTGAACTCGGCGTTGGCTTTGGACCGGTCAATAGAATGGAGCTGTAGCTCATGCAACGCTTGGATGATCACATCTGGTTCTACAGATAACTCAGTGGCATATTTTTTTGCCAGATCCTGTATAATTCAAAACATAAATGTTATTTTGTATTTTTTTAGATTTTCTTGTTGCATCACAACAATAAATATTAAAATGGTTCAATGTATTTTAAATAGCAATATCAATAATTTTAACATAAATGACTGAGATAATTCAAACATCAAGGGAAAGACCAAAACATTTGAGTGTAACCCAAGTCGCTATTTACATTTGTGACTAGGTTTATGTCATATCATCATGTCTGAAATCTGATATCTAGGTACCTACCTTTAGAATTTTTATCAATTTGAAAACTATTTACTTACACCCCAATGAGATTCTAATATGAATACCTGACTTAAAAACATTTTATCTGAGTCAACTTATTGAAAAATTGGAAGGAATTGATATACTAGATAGAGACGAATGTAAACATTTTTATAAATCTCTTTTTTAATACTAAGTAGCTATTTTAGAATCGTCCATTATTTAATAAATAGGTTAACTAAAAACAAGAACAAAAGAGAAGGCAAACAACAACTTTATGGATATTAGTGGACATTAAATTCTCCGAATCACAAAGTCAAAAATATCAGTATAAATAGGTAGGTTACCGAATAAAAACGTGCTTCTTGAAACAGCTGTCGCAATGTAAACAAAGGAATTAACATGCCGTTCTACAAACGTGTACCCTTTGCTCCAGTTAAGAATAACCTAGACTAGAACTTAAACACCTGACCAAGCTGTAGTAAGGGCATATAAAAGGTGTGCTCATGGTAAATGATGGTAATCTTACCGCTAAGTCCTGGGAGATCCCATTGTCAGGGAGAACGTAAGGCGACTCCCATAGCTTAATCTTTTCCTCGTTGAGCTTCGCGCGGAGTTTGATCAGCAAGTCCTCATGCTGCAGATTGGTCTCCATGGCGGAGACACCCACTCCTGAGAGCGAATAAGAGGAAAATGATTGGCAAAAAATCGAATCTGAAGCACAAATTCGCGGAAAACACAAACAAAACAAACGTCAATCTGACAGGACGATCAATACCAATGACAGCTGTCAAATTGTTTTTTTTTAATGAAATAGTTGGGGACACGATTTTTTTGCTCCAAAAGTTTTATTGCTTTATTTTATGTGCATTTTATTACTAACTTTCATTTCACACTCGATAACGCAAAAAATACCTACTTCAGGTTCACTTTTACATAATCTTATTAAACATTATATTGTATTTCTATTCATACGATTGTTATGTTTTAGTGTTTAGAAAATCAAACAAAATGACTAACATTTTATGGATTTCCTGTTAGTAAGGATGAGTATTTCATATTCATTTACTTAATTCATAAAAAAAACGACCAACATACCTAATTATTACCAAATTCAAATCAACTCTTCTATTTCTGCCAAAAATTGTGGGTATTTAAGTCAACCAGGCAAAGTACCTATGCCAATAACATTATTTAGTCGATTATGTCTTCCTCAGCCGCCTTCCTCATCCTGCACGCAGTTCAATCCTACATCCTACTGACGGCGAACCTCGAGGACGTCCATGCCATAGCGAAGCAGCTGGCCAACTCGCCGGTAGCCGACCAGCTCAGAAGGATCTGGCGGCGGGCCTCGGCGCAGTTCTCCAAGCAGATTGCGCGCCACCCAGAGTACAAGAAACGAGCTGACGAGGAAGATCAGTCTATAGGTGGGTATTATGTTGCTTTAACATCAGATAACACAGTGCTTTGTGTGAAATCAGGTTCGTTATAATTGGGCTATTTTACCTACAAGGGTTATTATTTTATCCCGATTTCCATTTGCAATTACTTAGGTACTTAAGTCATCATAATTATACAAAGGTAACTAGTAATAAAATGGGCAAATACACCTAATCTGATACTTCGATTTGAGACGTTAATTTCAATAAGTACTAATAGATGGCGCTAGGAGTCGTTAGGTACATCTCGCATAATGTGTTTCACTTTTTCGGTTTGCCTGTAAGTGTTGTGGTTGACAATAGTCTATTTACTCCTTTTTAAATTGTTCTTAGATGGCGAGGATGTTCCCTACGAGCCCGTACCGTCGGAGCTGAGCTCAGAGAACCAGGTAGACCGGCACCGGGCTGACGAGGAGCAGAAGAACGCCAGCTACTACCTCTCGCCTGCTCTGAGGAATGGCCGGAGGACAGAGACCAACAGCACAACCACTGATGTCACCGACCGAATAAACTAGTTCCATCTGCATTTTCAATGGAGTTTCTTATTTTGCCAAAATATAATGCCAAAAACAATTGGTTGTTCTTTAGTGTCTGGGGGCAATTTTCGTGCATTGGACAATCGAGGGCACAATTGACCCCCTGGCCTGCCTTGCCAAATTAAGAACGCCCCTTCTATCTGGGCAGTGGCGGGGCAAGATCTAATTTTGATGTGGGCATGACTGATTTTGCGAGGCCCTTTCCTTTTCTGTCGATTTTACGACGATGATGAGCGATAAAGCCCCTCGGACGAGCTTAAATTTTTTTGAGGCGCGAGGCCCCTTGTACCGCGTGGCCGTGGGCGGTGGCCCACATCGCCTACGCCTTGCGCCGCCTCTGTATCTGGGGGTCGTGCTTCGGATCCGAGCATGCAAATGCACCTCTGGATTTTTCAAATCTATGTGCGTATAAATCTACCATTAGCTCTGCGATGAGTGACATTGTGAGAAAACCTGTACATTTCGTGTAGTTTCTGAAACTTGATAACCATGATTTAATTGGACAGGGTCCCCTGTTAAAGGGTTGAACCAACGAAGGTCAGACGGCAGTCGCTTCCTTGTGATTATAGCTGGCGGCATGAAAGAATGCGACTTGTAAAAAATAAGACTTTCTGCTAAAATTAGTCTCTGCGCACTCAAGATCACCGCTATTGTTTCATGCCGCAGATTCCAAACTCCCCAGATCCAAATGCGCGATCCGGCCAGTCACGTCCCTCCGGTCAAAATAATCTAATTTAGGTACGTACAGCCACACATCAAAGTATACAAAACTGTCAAAATTCTTCAATCGACTCTCATCTTACTCTCATACACATTAGGTTGAATTTTAATTGAGGAAATTTGACAGTTTCTGGTAACCTGATGTGTGGCTGACTGTAAATTAAAAATCTTCAGTCCTCATTTAAAGTAGTACTACTTACACCTGGGTCTACTTAGTTGGTTAGAAAATCTGAATGAAGGTGTACGTTCATATTTCCAAAGTCTATTCTGCAAGTCTTGAGTAAGATCCATCAAAATAAGCGGATTTCGGTGAAAACTAATTTACAATCTGGTTCCATTCGGCTTTGAGCTCTGGCTAACAAAGTCAGGGACAGTAAGTGCTATTGTTGAGGACACGGTTGGGTAGCCTGCTCCCCCGAATCTCAGACTTCGTAAGATTGGCAAATTACTTATTTGTCGGAAATGAGTAGGTACTTAATAAAGCTTGTTGATTTTCACAACCGAGTACTCTGTCCAGGTAAAATAATAGACAACCCAATGGCGGCACATTCTATACGTTTATACTTTAAGTAAGAATGAAATTTTATTAAATATTAAATTTAGTTAAATATTATTTTTAAAAAATTAATTAAAATAGTCTGTCCAGGATTTTTTTAGCAACCTATTTTTAATATATTTTCTAGTATATAAAATTTGTCATAAAGGATATTTTATTCCATTATCAGCCCGGTGAAGGTCGATGTACAAGGGATCTTCTACTATAAGCATTTTTCTTAAATGCTTGATTAATGTACTTACCTATGTATAGATATTTCTAAAAGTTGTTCAATAAACTATTTTTATTTATTTTATTACATAATGTCGCAGCCGGATCGTATAATTTGCCGTATTAAAATACGGCTAGCTGTTATAAAAACCGGCCAAGTGCGTGTCGGACTCAGCACAAAGGGTTCCGTACCATTGATTTACGTTTATGTTATTTTTTTTAATTGAAGTTAATTATCATTACAAGTCAATCAATTATCGTCATCTGGTACAAGGGTACAGGTCACTCATAGTACCTACAGGGGTTGGCCTAGTTCGAGGCCAGGTTGATTGGTGTGATTGTCTGGTGCATTTATTTATGAAATGCATTTATGAAAGATTACGGCGGTTTACGATTTACGACGTATTAAAAAAAAACTAGGTACTTACCAGATCTCGCTCAAAACAATTTTCGTTGGTACGAAAACGGAAATTGATTCACTAGGCTATAATTAATAGATAGTGATAAAATCTAACAATACCACCGGAACTTAGATGATTTTATAATAGCATTGATTGATAAAATCAGTTTTGATAAATTGATAAAGGTTTTTTTTTAATATTTCACTACATCACATACATTGATCTGACTCTGAGATAGGTAGCTCAAGCACCTGTGTTGCAGATATCAGAACCAACAGTGGGATTACAAATATATACGTATAATACTTTTCTTTTGTAAATACATACATTATAATACATAGAAAACACCCAGACCAATACAAACAGACATGTTCATGTACACAAATGTTTGTACTGTGCGGGGATCGAACCCGCAACCCTTAGCCCAGACGCAGCATTCACTACCACTGAACCAACCGGTTGTCGGTTTAATAGTAGGTATAGGAAGGCAAACGAGCAAGTAGGTCACCTGATGATAAGTGAACACCGCCGCCCATGGACATCAGCTACACCAGAAGGAGTGCGGATGCGTTGCCGGCCTTTTAGGAAGGTTTAAGCTCCTTTATTGAAGATTTGGTTGTCGTACCGGTTCGGAAATACCGCTGCGGGCAGTTGATTGCACAATGAAGAGGTGGAATGGATGTATCCTGTCGTTGATCTTTGAACAATTAGGTATTGGAACTTAACTCAGATAGGTAGATACGATTTGGTGAATCATTACATTTATCACAAACAGGAAAGAGTCACAATTATTCCGATAACTTATCTTACTTATTTAACAAAAAAAAACGAATCAATACTTAGTGATTATAGATAAGTATATATATATATATATAAGGTATATTAAGCAAACTTCGTTGACATTGTATACAGTGCGCTTAAAAAACATTGTGGTAGCGCGCAGTGGCGTAGCGGTAGTGGGGGCAGGGGGCGTGCCCGCCCCGGGCGGCACTTTTAGGGGCGGCAAAATTTCACAATAAATAATAAAAATATTTGAACCATATCATATTTGTAACGCAACTACATTGAAAAGAGCATGGATTTTTCATTACTTATTCTGTAACGGATTCGGGGAATCCCCTATCTTTGAATGATATTTTATAGCGACTGCTGGCAACACCGTCTACGACTTGCGGGGATTCCCCGTATTTTATTTAATGCTTTGATTGTTTATGGCTAACAAAACAACAGCGCGAGATGCTGACGATTCAACAAAATTTTATTGATGTCTCGTATCGTAATTTTACGTCACGCTTTAAAACTGTGATTTTTGTGCAGATACTGTAGTGGTCGTGAAATAATTGGACTTTGTGAAAAATTTAATTTGTCCGCTACGTGTACTGCATTGAAGTTGATTAAAAATTTTTAAGATCAACCAGATACTTAGACAAACTAATTTGGCTATCTTGTCTATTGAGCAAGAATGTGTGATGCTATAGACATTGACGGTGCAATTAAGTAAAGACTTTGCTCTTAAAAAAAGTAGACGTATAAATTTACTTTGACGTCTACTTTTTTTAAGAGCAAAGTCTTTTATTTTATTAGTATATTTAGTTCTAGTTTTTATTAAAAAATTATTTGCGTTTTATATTCAACTCTCCAATTATTTAATTTTGTCAATCTGACGATCGACAGCTGTACCTAATCTGCGGTGATAGGTATTGTACAGTCGAGCTCACATCAAGCTATACACTCGCAGTTCAAGTTTCGATCTTATGCGTATAAGAATAGTGCAAAGTCCAAAGTGTATAGGTTGACGCGTTCTTGAGTGTACCTGTTATAAAAATGTATCAATGTATAATAAAGATGATTGTAAAACTTAGATAAACTTTTTTATTTAAATGTATGTTATGGTAATGTATAGTATACATTAAATTGAAATATCTAAATAAGAGGGCGGCAAAATTGTCTTCCGCCCCGGGCGGCCGACACCCACGCTACGCCGCTGGTAGCGCGTTCTGAAGTGACACTTAAAAAATAAATACTTGTAAAACTTAAGTGGGGACTGGGTGTTTAACAACAATGGTCGCGTTTAGATACTTTATTTACTTTGCGTGTTTTATTGGCTTAGTTTGTGGCAGTCGGCAATACAAAGGGTAAGTTTTAGCATACAGTCTTAGCAGGACAGGCTATGCCTAGTGCGAGGGCCACTATCTGTGTCTATAATATAGTTTTCACTACATCACATACATTGATCTGACTCTGAGATAGGTAGCTCAAGCACCTGTGTTACGGATATCAGAACCAACAGTGGGATTACAAATATTATACATATAATACTTTTCTTTTGTAAATACATACTTATAGTACATAGAAAACACCCAGACCAATACTAACAAACATGTTCATGCACACAAAATAATGTTTACGGGTTCGATCCCCGCACAGTACGGGGATCGAACCCGCAACCCTTGGCCCCGACGCAGCATTCACTACCACTGAACCAATCGGATCGTCAAGTTTTGGTAAACTTGTGTTTACTTATAAGTAATTTTTCTGCCTTGATGTTTTTTTTGATAAAAACGAGCTAACGAGTCAACTGTTGGTAAGCAATCACTGCCCAAGAACATCTGCGGGATCAGATGGGACGCTGATGCGTTGCCATCCTTTTAAAAAGGAGCAAGCTCTTCTCTTGAAGGTCCCAAAGTCGTAGCCATCGGGAAATATTTCTGCAGCTAAACCGTTCCACAAAACTGAGATTCGTGGAAGTAAGACATACTTACTTAAATAAACGAATAAAATATACTTAAGATCCTAAAATAGTGACTTAGTACTTATACAGGGTTATTTTTAACTTCATATCTGAATTATAATTGTGTTATTATTCATTCTACTTACACAAAACAAGTTTATTTATTCAAAGAGTTCTTTAAAAAGATCGTGCTAGCTCCTATCAGATTTCCAACGTGGTGAAGAATTTAAATTTGTAATTTATGAGATGTTGATGTATTCTTTTTTTCTAAGGTATTCGGTCTACCAAGTGACAGTTGCCGATGTAGAGCAAGCAGACCGTGTGTATCAACTGGAGAAAGCCCTGCTCTTAAACACATGGAGGTACCCTTCGCCAGCCAGGCCTGGTCTGGTTATAGTACCTAAGAAAGTCAGGGAAGAATTCCAAAATGAACTTTCAGCCACTGGAATAAAACACATAGTTTTGACGGAAAATGTTATGGAGTAAGTACATTGGAGATCTTATCTAACTTTATTTATATTTCACTACTTTAGAACTCATCCTTTGACAAATTTGACCTTTTCACCAAAATAGACGTCCAGTGCTAGGCCTCCCCTAATGTTTGCCACACAGATGTGCCGCCCGCATCAAGGGGAATCGTCGGTCCACCTTGCGGCGGCCCTTCTGTACGAGCCCTGCACTCGAGCACCTTTCCATCTTAATGGCAATCTTATCTCCTCGCAATGTGCCCTACCCAATGCCAATTCAGCCACGCGATTCTTTGGGCCATGTCCTGGGACGTTAGATCTCCTCCTAAATTGATTGATATTTGATCTGAACATAACCTAGTTTTTACGATATTACAGTCTCCTGGAACTAAAAGACGAACAGATGGCTGCAGCTGCCAGCTATAGCACTACAGACTCTGCAAAAGTAAACCTGCCACTGGACAGGATCCTAACTCTGTCGGAGGTTTGTATATTAACACAGCTGCTGCTTTATGTAGGTAAGTAGGTACATCATATATTGACGAATAACAACGACCTCTGGAAGAAGAAGACATACATATTGCATCGATCACATTACCTAAAAAAGTTAGGAAGATGATGATGAGTTTCAAACTGCAATAAACGTAAGTAGTTTAGGATGCCCTCAGTCCAGACGGGTTCCAGTCGCAAATTGCTCAAGATCACCTAATGAGCGTCAGTAAACCGAATATAGAGACAATTAACATATTTTTTATGTTTGCAGGTGGAAAATTACCTTAGACAAATAGCAGAGGCATACCCCAACGTGGCAACCCTACAAAGTGCTGGCAAGACTTTCGAAGGCAGAGACATCTGGTACCTCAAGATATCCACTACTAACTTCCAAGTGAGTACTCAAATTATGAGAAAAGATTTTGAGAGAGGGTTGCAAAAAGACATTAGGTACTTGAGTTTTTTTTCTGAATGGATTAATCAAGAATAGTCAAGAACCTTTTAAAAATAGAAACATCGTTGAAAGAATGATGCCGTGGGCATGAAAGTGCATCGATATTGCAATTGCAGAAGTAAGTAAGTAAGAGTTTCTAACAGCAAATAAATTAATATTAAAAACAACCTATATATCGAGGGGTGAAAGGCTATTTGTTTTAAGCGACACCTTTGGGCGATATTGAGTTATATACATATTCCGGAATCAGCGAATTTTTTCATGCGTCGATTGAGCTGGGTTTCATAATTAATAGACGACTTTTTTGGCGCTTCAAACAATGAAAATTTTGGCCTCATTTTAGAACATGTGATGTATGAAACGCCAAAAATCGGTATCATTTTTAGGGACCATGGATATGAACCATACACAAAACGCGATTAAAAATCCGCTTAAACATGTTTTGCAATCACCATAATAGTACTCAATGGCAGTTAAAGCGTTTTTCCTGTAACTACTTTTTGCTAAAACTGTGACTTAATCATTATGAATTCCACCAAAAGTCATCTTAGCTGTCACTTTAAAACATTATGCTTTATTCAAAAAAACATTGTGACAAGGCGTTTCAACCTTTTTGTTTTTTTATCCACTTTCATCATATCATGTCGTTTAAATCATTATCGTCCTTATCAAAATTTTATTAGCATGTCGTTTCAGAAATTTATCCGCATTCTTGAAATTAAATAAGTGTCGGTAAAACATACCCACATTTAAGCTTAGTTATTTGAAACAGCTTATCAAACCTGAAAATTGTGATATCTATGTCCATTCAGAACATTGAAATATTATTATGTACTATTTAGCCACGACGATCAAACCCATTTTTGTTCGCGGCCGCCGCTTTCCCCACCACTTGCGCCGAGTGCTTAAAAGTCTGTCGCGAACCGTGATAACGAATGTATGTATGCGCAGTGCTGGAATAATGCTGAAGGCTGATTTAAAAGTCTGGGTATGTGGCTGTCTCATGGGACGACCTGGCCGTGGGGTGAGGGTACTTCTCCCCAGCCAGTCAGTTGCCGGTGAGGCATTCTGAGTGTTCTGAGCGTGGTTTTGGGCCGCTCAGTACACCACGCTCAGTAATTCTCGCCGGGGACCTCAACGCAAAATCTGTCGCGTAGGGGAACCTGACCACGGATCAGTGGGGTCGCATCCTGCAGAAGTGGGCGGTGGCGAGTGTTCTCACCCTCCTAAATAGTGGCTTAACCCATGCGTGGGTGCAGTGGAACAGCGGATCAGTGGTGGACATCACTTTTGCCACCCCGTTTGAAAAGAGAGACGGAGGAGGCCGCTGAAGATGGGAAGGGAGTTGTTGCTGTATCCTTAGACATAAAAAATGCTACAACTCTCTCCCTACGACGCACAATACTGAGAGACACTCTGCTATTTTCGAGTGCCTCAGTACTTGACCATCCTCATCGAGAATTATCTTGAGGAAACTGAGGTCATGTACGTGGACAAATTAGGCGTCGCCCGGCGACGCATCGTAGAGACCGTTTTCCACAGGGGTTCCTCCTTGGGGCCCCTAATCTGAACATCGGGTATGACTGGGTCCTGCGCGGCTATCTCCTGTTGGGACATGGGTAATCATCTGCATACCAGATGACATCTGTCACGTCTCGGGGGAGAGACCTTTGAAAAAGCCGCGGCAGACTCGGTCATAGAGAGGGTGCGGTGCCTGGTTCACAGTAAAAAAGACCCGAGGTGATCTGTTTCCGCGGGCTGGTAATAGGCTTTCGCTCCATCAGGCACATTGCTATCTGAGGTCCCCAGGTTCCGGCGAGGTCAAGGCGAGTTGCGTTATCTCGGCTTCACCTGGACCCGCGACTCCTCAGGTAGATCAGGTAGTAGGGTAGTAGTATACACGCTTTCGTGGCTGCTGCTGACCTGCGCGGACCAGGATCCAGGCACCGACGGCTCTAAGCCGGCATCCTGCGATCAATGGCGCTAAATGGGCGCCAGTCTGATCGGATTCCTAGCAAAATCGGAATACCTTCCTTTCTTGCGGGGGCCTTCAGCGGGTGATGGCGCAGCGGATCGCTCGAGCTACCGAACGGTAAGTTTCGGTGCAGCCGTTTTGCTCGCTGAGCCCTCTCTCTCGTCGTCTTACTCGCCGGCGTATATAAGTAGCGGGCAGTAGGGGAGTCTACTGCCCCGTCAAGCGGGAGGCCGTGCGGAAGGAAGCTTGTCATGTCCTCCTGAGGCGATGGTCTGAGCACCTCGTACGGCCGGAGAACGCTCGACGCGCTCGCCCCCGGTCTTGAACGGTGGCTGGAGCGGAGCCACGGTGTCGTCTCCTTCCGGATGGTGCAGGTAATAACCGGGTATGGTTGCTTTGGCGTCACACACCCTAACGGTGTGTGCGTCGGAAGCTCCGCAGCGCTATGCATTAGTGGCGAGGGGTCGGCCAAGACCTCTCACTGGCTAGTATAGCGAGAGCTATACTAGCGAAGTGATGAGGCCTGGAAGGACTTCGCTGCCTTAGCGAGCACGTGATAGCAGCGAAGGAGGCGGTGGAGCGTAAGCGAGTGGCATCTTCTCGCCCCCGCGCTCAGAAGAGCAAGGAGGGGAGAAGACGACGCCAATATGTACGTCTCCTCCCTCTCCGTGAAAGGTGTCCGCCGGTGACAACTGATAAGTGATATCAACTGATAAGATTTGTGAAAACTTTTAATAATAACACATAATTTTGTTTTTGATTTAAAGAAAACATCGTCTCCACTAACATCTAAACTTAAAAATAAGAAATAATTTCATGGTATCATTGACCATTCTTTATAAAGTTATAGAAGTAAATGCTATTTAATACAAGTGCAGTTGTTCAAATTGTTGTTTAAGCTATTTTAATTTGACCCTGAAATATTTAATTTTGGAGTTTAAACCCAAATAGATTTTACCCTATCCAATTAGTAAAATGTTTGTTACATCATTCGCCTTACTCTGAAATACAGTGCAAGTAACACTTAAATCAATTTGCTTGCAGCTGTCAACAGAATAAAGTGTCGGTTCAATCATTTTGCCTTACTCTACTAAGTGGGCATTTTGTATTAAGTGACTTTTTTTTTCGAAGATATTATCATTATACAAGTAAACAATGTAACCAGAATTTGGGCCTTTTAAAACTAAACTGATTTGTAAAACTTGCAGGCAAAAATATCAAATAGTTTAGATTTTATGATTTTTTTTCCGAAATCGAAAACTTTAAAACGCTCTCCTGTAAAGTTGCAAAAATGTCGCTTAAAACAAATAGCCTTTCACCCCTCGATATATTTTCAGGATAAAAGCAAGCCAGTGGTGTACATCCAATCCCTCATCCACGCCCGTGAGTGGATCTCGCTGCCAGCCTCCCTCTACGCCATCCAAGAGCTGGTGGTGAAGGCCTCCGCACTCCAGCAGGAGGTGGACTGGATCGTGATGCCCGTCGCCAACCCTGATGGATACCTCTATTCACATGAGGTAAGAGACATTATAAGGTGTATTTTTTATTTTCTATCTCTTTTATGGAAAAGGGAGGCAAGTAGGTCAGCTGATGTCAATGATAAGTGATCAAAGCTGCCCAATGGACATGAATGATGCGTTGCCGGCCTTAGTTGTGTTGTTGAATGTTATATAAAATGAAAGTATTTGTGAACGTTTACATTTCACAACATTTAAGTATTTTTTACTTTTTTTAAATTAACAGACTAAAAGTCGGTTAATTTGACTTGTTCGTTTTGTACTAGGTATTCAAAATAGAAAAAATGTTGGACAAAGTTCTAAGACCGAGAGTTTACACCGACTGTGGTTCAAAATGGTTGGTATGGGATGCAAATTTATCAAATCTGTTGACAGATAAGTAGGTACAGGTCGATTCACTAAAGATGATCACAAATGACTGACAATATTTAAAAACTTAAGACAAAAAAACAAACAAACATAGAATGTGTTTTAGTCGAAGCCCTTATTGTCAAATTGAGAATGAGCCATTTCTTCATGAGATTAATGCGTTAGACGATCGTCATTCTTTCGTGAATCGACCGTACATCCTGTATGGGAAAATCTACCCCAGTCTTTGTACTTCTTCTGGTGTAGCTGATGTCCATGAGCGGCGGTGCGCACTTACCATCAGGTGACCCGCTTGCTCTTTTGACTTCCTATACTATAAAAAAAGTATTTGATGAGCCCTATTCTTGCACCGGGCGGCTAATGCTCGTCTACTTACCTCATCGAGAGCCCGTAGCCATCGCGCTACTGACACAGTCAACCATACCGCTTTTGTAGAAAGACTTATAGTTTTTTTTCTCACCACAGTCTATCCACCGTTTCTGGAACATGAACCGCCGCGTTCACGACATGAACACCAAATGCGGAGTCGGAGTTGACCTGAACCATAACTTCGACTTCAACTGGGGAACAGCCTCCAGCAGCAACCCTTGCATGTACAACTTCCACGGACCAGCGGCCTTCACGGAGCCCGAGACGGTCGCCATCCGTGACCTCATTCAGGAGCACGCGGGCCGCCTGGAGCTGTTCATCGACCTTCAGGGTGTTGGCAGCAACATTCTGTACAGCTATGGGAACGGCAGGCGTCCAGCAAATGACCTAGTTCTCAATTTATTGGCTGTGCGGCAAGCCAGAGCGATCAACGCTGTCAGGCGGTATACCATTGACTATAGTGTTGGAAACTATGAAGATATTAAGGTCATGCGCGCATCAGGCATGGCTATAGATTACGCGAAGCAGATTGGCGTTCCGTTGACGTACATATACGAGCTGCCTGCTAGGTCTGGAGCAGGGAACGGTCTTAATGGACTGCTGGTGGATCCTTCGTTTATTGGGCAAGCTGGCATGGAGACTTGGGAGGGTATGAAGGCCGCTGCTGAATATGTGCGCACTAATAACAGATTAAGGAAAGTTTAAAGAATTAATTGGCTAATAATTGTTAGCTGAAAAAAGGGCATACCTACTGTAATCAAAATACCTATGATGCCGAATAAGCCAAAGAATAAACTATCCATTGCACCTGGGCAAGAGGGTAACATAATTTATTTGTAATATTTGACTTTGAAAAAAAAAAAGATGGCGTAAGCATCAGTAGTGGCTAGCTATCACTAGATTTTTCGTTATTGTTAACTAAATCTTGAAATGCATTCCTTTTTTAAGTTATTTCTTATGTTATGTCTATTTAAGTCTGAAGTATTTTTTGGTGTGAAATAAACTACCTATATATTATAATATCTACCTATCATACTTACCTACTTATTTTGTTTCCAAAGGTAGGTACTAACTACCTAACCGTCAATCATAATAATCTGTAAATAGACAATCCCATACTATAAGCGTTTGAAAAAGTTGATGCCTGTTACACATAACAGGTACATCGTTAAAAATGTCGTCACTACATTTAATTTTCGACCCTAACCATAGTCATCATCATCATCAACCCGAAAGTGCCCACTGTTGACTATAGGCCTCCTTTCTTTGTCGCCAAAGTACCGGTCCTGAGCAGCTCGGATCCAAGTAGTTTCTTCTATTTTGGTACAACCATAATAAGTCCTTGAGTGGAGACCGCGACTCGGCAAACGTAGTGTTGGACGCCCTGCTACAAGATGGGATGACGACATTCTAAGGCTGGCTGGAGTGAGCTGGATGAGAGTGGCCGAAAATCGGGAGCGGTGGCGTGCATTGGGGGAGACCTATGTCCAGCAGTGGACGAGCGTGGGTTGCTGATGACGATGATGATAATAAGTAGGTAATCGATAGTAGCTAGGATAGTTACGTAGCGTTAATATTAGTAATCGGTACCTAAATTTAAGAATCTGATTTCAATTTTGGAGGTAAGTTAACAAGAGGGTTAGAACTGTTAGAAGACTATCATGGTAATGAAATTTTCATGGTAATTAGTAATTACCCATCTAAGATACTTGAGCTCTATGGTTACTCCCGCAAATGGCTCAGCCAAATTAACCCCTACACCTATCAGACGGATTTCCAAGAACGCTACCTGTAACAATGACTAGGTAGTAAGTATAGATCTATCACTAGGGTTACCAAGCATCTTGATAAAGTAAGAAATGTCAGGCGCGGGAATCCGGAGAGATCCAGTTGCTAAATAAATAAAAAAAGGTTACCTATGCCAATTTTTTGATGTGATACGTGGTGGTAAGTACATACGAGTAGATAGATCACCTGATGGTATGCGATTGCCCTCCAATTGGGCTTCCGCTACCCTCACTCGACGAAATACATCGCTGGTATCTTGTGAGGCCGTGAAGCGTGGATTTTCCAAGATTAAAAGTAGTTTCAACACTTGTGTGTATTACGGATATCGACAACAGAGACCGTCCGCGCGTCTTAAAAAAAACGAATATGACTTATCGTTGTAAGTGTGGCCCATAAGCCTTTTAAAAGGCATAAAACAATTGATTTATGCCTTTTAAAAGCCTTTGAGCGGTTGAGACGTAACCCAGATAGCAAGCGTGCTTGCTGCAAACTTGATTTTGAGATTGCCACGTCAAACATGAAAAATCAAGTTTATGACAAAATTGCTGTAAGCTTGTTGATTAAGGTATAAAAAGGTTTAAGATCTTTCTTCGAAGGTATGATGTTTCAAGGCTTTGGTAATTTTGAAGCAAGTTTCGAAACGCAAACCGCAAATATAAAATTGTAATGCTATGTATTTTGTACTAGATTACCAAGTTATTTGTGCGGTTCACGGAACGAAACTAACTCGGTGCATTTTGTTTAGCAAAGCAACCGCAAATCATAATTTTCATCATTCTCAGCCAATAGACGTCCCATGCTGGACATAGGCATCCCCCAAAGTTCTCCACACAGATCGGTCCTGCTGCCACCACGCATCCAATGGACTCCCGAGACCTTCACCAGATCGTCGGTCCACCTGGTGGGAGGCCTGCCAACCACCATCCGCATGGGGTGCAAGTGGTCCCTCTCAACATCTTACGGACCAAAAGTCAACTCACCTACACGTGCGCACCCTGCTGCACAACGGAAGAGGCTGTGGGCGTACCCCACCAACCCGCACTGGGGCCAGCGTGGTGGGTCGTAGGCCCAAATCCCCCCCTATGATTAGTAGGACCAACACAAACCGCAAATATAATAAGATGCCCTTCAGTGGGGGTCGTGTGCTTCGGATCCGAGCATGCACTCTGGATTTTCAAATCTATGTGCGTATAAATTACCATTAGCTCGGCGATGACGTGACATGTGAGAAAACTGTACATTTCGTATAGTTTCTGAAACTTGATACCTTGATTAATTGATAGGCTCCCCTGTTAAAGGGTTGAACCAACGAAGGTCAGACGGCAGTCGTCCTTGTGAATTATAGCTGGCGCATGAAAGAGCGACTTGTAAAAAAGAAGACTTTCTGCAAAATTAGTCTCTGCGCACTCAAGATCACCGATCTTGTTCATGCCGCAGATTCCAAACTCCCCAGATCCAAATGCGCGATGGCAGCACGTCCCTCCGGTCAAAATAATCTAATTTAGGTACGTAAGCCACATCAAAGTATACAAAAACTGCAAAATTCTTCAATCGACTCTCATCTTACTCTCATACACATTAGGTTGAATTTAATGAGGAAATTTTACAGTTTCTGGTAACATGATCTGTGGCTGACTGTAAATAAAAATCTTCATCCTCATTTAAAGTAGTACATACACTGGGTCTACTAGTGGTTAGAACAATCTGAATGAAGGTGTACGTTATTTCCAAGTCTATTCGGCAAGTCTGAGTAAGATCCATCAAAATAAGGGATTTCGGTGAAACTAATTTACAATCTGGTTCATTCGGCTTTGAGCTCTGGCTACAAAGTCAGGGACAGTAAGTGCTATTGTGAGGACACGGTTGGGTAGCCGCTCCCGAACCTGAGACTTCGTAAGATTGGCAAAATTATTGTCGGCAAATGAGTAGGAGTTAATAAAGCTTGTTGATTTTCCTAAGCATTTTTCTTAAATGTGAGTATATACTTACTTATGTATAGATATTTCTAAAAGTTGTTCAATAAACTATTTTTTATTTATTTTATTACATAATGTCGCAGCCGGATCGTATAATTTGCCGTGTTAAAATACGGCTATTATAAAAACTGGCCAACTGCATGTCGGACTCACGCACAATGAGTTCCGTACCGTTGATTTACGTTTACATTGTTTTTTTTTTTTTAATTGTAGTTAAAAAATTATCATTACAAGTCAGTCAATTATCATCATCTGGTACAGGGGTACAGGTCACTCATTAGTATAGTCCGAGGCAAGAAAGTGTAGTGACCTTGAGTGCGCAGAAACCAATTTTGATAGAAAGTCTTCTTTTTTACAAGTGCGCAAAATAACGGTCATCTCTATACTTTCGTGCCTCCAGCTATACCTACAGGGGTTGCCCTAGTTTGAGGCCAGGTTGATTGGTGTGATTGTCTGGTGCATTTATTTATGAAATGCATTTATGAAAGACTAGTGGCCCGCCCTCACTTCGCTTCGGGACCGTAATTCAGATATGAACCAATAGATGGCGTTGTGTCCAATTACATCGCGCAAGCGTTTCGTGTTTTCGGTTTACCTATAAGCCTTGTCGTTGTCTATTGAAGTTATCTCTTTATAAATAGTATAGATATAGAAGATAGAAAATAATAAGCGGTTTACGATTTACGACGTATTAAAAAATACTAGGTACTTACCAGATCTCGCTCAAAACAATTTTCGATGGTACATACTGACTTTTCCAACGAAAACGGAAATTGATTCACTAATCTAATTAATAGATAGTGATAAAATCTAACAATACCACCGGAACTTAGATGATCTTTCGAATATCGGCTTTTATAATAGCATTGATTGATAAAATCAGTTTTGATAAATTGATGAAGATTTTTTTTTAATATTTCACTACATCACATACATTGATCTGACTCTGAGATATGTAGCTCAAGCACCTGTATTACAGATATCAGAACCAACAGTGGGATTACAAATATATACATACATATAATACTTTTCTTTTGTAAAATACATACTTATAATACATGAAAACACCCAGACCAATACAAACAGACATGTTCGTGCACACAAATGTTTGTACTGTGCGGGGATCGAACCCGCAACCCTTGGCCCAGACGCAGCATTCACTACCACTGAACCAACCGGTTGTCGGTTTAATAGTAGGTATAGGAAGGCAAACGAGCAAACACGAAGTAACCAAGTAACCTGATGATAAGTGAACACCGCCGCCCATGGACATCAGCTACACCAGAAGGAGTGCGGATGCGTTGCCGGCCTTTTAGGAAGGTTTAAGCTCCTTTATTGATAACTAGCGCCGCCCGCGACTTCGTCCGCGTGGAAAAGTAACTTTTACCCCCCTTTTAACCCCTTACAACCCCCTTTTGCAATAAAAAAGTAGCCTATGTTCTTTCTCAGGTCTAGATCATCTGTATACCAAATTTCATTTAAATCCGTTCAGTAGTTTTGGCGTGAAAGAGTAACAGACAGACAGACAGACAGACAGACAGACAGGACAGACAGACAGACCAGACAGACAGAGTTACTTTCGCATTTATAATATTAGTATGGATTTGGTTGTCGTACCGGTTCGGAAATACCGATGCCGATCGTAGCCGATGTTCCAAAGCAGGGGCCCAAGAACGGACCCCTGGGGAACACCGGCCTCCACCGTGCGGCGCCGGACTACACCCTCTCTGTCTACAAATACAATTTCTCTGCCACTGAGGTAGTCCTCTATGAGGACTACCAAATACTGGGGCACCCGGAAAAATCGGAGTGCCTCCAATATTGTGGCATGGGGAAGGGAGTTGAAGGCGTTTTTTATATCGATGGATATCGCCAACACTCCCTTCCCCTCCTCCGCCGCCTCCTCAGTTTCCTGGCGGAGGCGTTTCAGGGTGTCCACAGTGGATCGGCCCGCCCTGAAACCGCACTGGGCCCCTGATAAATCGAGGCCCACGTCCTCCAGGTGCGAGGTGAGGCGGGAAGCTACTATATTTTCTAGTAGCCTTCCCACCTCATCTAGGAGGACGATGGGCCTGTGAGGGCCGACGGAGAGTTCCGCCAGCCTGCCCCTCTTGTGGAGCAGGACCAAAAGGGCTCCTGCTTCGGGAACCTCCCGACCGCCATGCAGGCGGTCGAAGAGCACCCGGACTCGGCCTCCATCTCCCCACCAGAGAGAGGGGCCACCACTCGCGCCGGAGGATTCCCATCCGGGAAGGGGGCGGTTTTTCTTGGGCCGGAGGACAGGAGCTCTGCCCGCGCCACCAAATTCCTTCGTGTTATGGGCGGAGCCACATCAACCACGGGGACCACCCCTGTCGGAGGGGGCATCTTCGGAGGGGTGAAGTCAGTGCGGGCCGGAACAAGGTCCGCACCACCCTCTCCAGGAGCTCAGGCTGGAGGGTCTCGGTTGACGGGGGGGCAATGGGGCGCAATTTATTGCGCGCCGCCTTATAAGGCCGCCCCCACGGATCCCGGTTTAGACCCTCCAGCATCTCCTCTCTGGCGGCGTCTTTGGCCCTGCCAATGGCGTATTTGAGGGACCGCCTTGCCTCGTAGAGGCGGTCCTCATTGGCGGGGGTCGCGACGATGCCGCCTCCTGGCCCTCTGGAAGGCCCTCCGGGCACTGCGGCAGGTGGCCGACAGCTCAGCGAGCTCCGCCGACCACCAATACACCGCATGTTGCGGGCCCGGGCGGCGCGAAGGGCGGACGCAGTCGCCTCCACATCATTGTCGTCCAGGACTGGGAAAAACCAGTCCTGGACGAAAGCCGCCTCCTTGGCCTTCTCCTTGTCCAACTTTCCCAGGGCCCACCTGGGAAAGGGAGAAGGCCGGAGGCAAGAGGGTACCTAACATAATGTAGTATAAACCATCTTTAGTTGTAATATTTGACTTTGAAAAGTATCGTAAGTATCACTACTGGCTAGCTATCACTAGATTTTTCATTATTGTTAACTAAATCTTGAAATGCATTCCTTTTTTAAGTTATTTCTTATGTTATGTCTATTTAAGTCTGAAGTATTTTTTGGTGTGAAATAAACTACCTATATTATTATATTATAATATAATTATCTACCTATCATACTTACCTACTTATTTTGTTTCCAAAGGTAGGTACTAACTACCTAACCTTCAATCATAATAATCTGTAAATAGACAATCCCATACTATAAGCGTTTGAAAAAGTACATCGTTAAAAATGTCGTCACTACATTTAATTTTCGACCCTAACCATAGTCATCATCATCATCAACCCGAAAGTGGCCACTGCTGACTATAGGCCTCCTTTCTTTTTCGCCAAAGTACCGGTCCTGAGCAGCTCGGATCCAAGTAGGTAGTTCCTTCTATTTTGGTACAACCATAATAAGTCCTTGAGTGGAGACCGCGACTCGGCAAACGTAGTGTTGGACGCCCTGCTACAAGATGGGATGACGACATTCGAATGCTGGCTGGAGTGAGCTGGATGATAGGTGGCCGAAAATCGGGAGTGCGGTGGCGTGCATTGGGGGAGACCTATGTCCAGCAGTGGAGGAGCGTGGGTTGCTGATGACGATGATGATAATAAGTAGGTAATCGATAGTAGGTAGGATAGTTAGGTAGCGTTAATATTAGTAATCGGTACCTAAATTTAAGAATCTGATTTCAATTTTGGAGGTAAGTTAACAAGAGGGTTAGAACTGTTAGAAGACTATCATGGTAATGAAATTTTCATGATAATTACCCATCTAAGATACTTGAGCTCTATGGTTACTCCCGCTAATGGCTCAACCAATTAACCCCTACACCTATCAGATGGATTTCCAAGAACGCTACCTGTAACAATGACTAGGTAGTAAGTATAGATCTATCACTAGGGTTACCAAGCATCTTGATAAAGTAAGAAATATCAGGTGCGGGAATCCGGAGAGATCCAGTTGAAGTTCTACTTGTTAAATAAATAAAAAAAGTTTACCTATGCCAATTTTTTTATGTGACACGTGGTGGTAGGTACATACGAGCAGATGGATCACCTGATGGTAAGCGATTGCCGCCACCAATTGACACCTGCAACAACAGTAGAGTTCCAAGTGCGCCGCCAACCTATAACCCCCTTTCCCTCCAATTGGGCCTCCGCTACCCTCACTCGACGAAATACATCGCAGGCGTTGCTTCACGCTGGTATCTTGTGAGGCCTTGAAGCGTGGATTTTCCAAGCTTAAAAGTAGTTTGAACACTTGTGTGTATTACGGATGTCGACAACAGAGACCGTCCGAGCGTCCAATAAAAAAAAACGAATATGACTTATGAAAAAAAATAAAACCTTAAAGTTAATTAATTACATAAGTATTTTTTTTCTTTTTTGACATACATTTATACAACGCTTCTGTCACTATCACTTAATGTCAAACCAGGTAGGTCTGTCGAAGTCTCGGAGTGTCCGACGTCTAGGCTTCTGACATGGCAACCCTCACAGGGCATTGCGATGGATAGTCTACGTCGGAGCGTGTCGTCGCCATGGCGATGCAGCTTTGTGCGGTGTCTAATAGGCCGCACAGGCGCACTAATAGGCGCAGGCTAGTTACAGGCCTATTGTAGCGCTAAGACGCAGGGGGAATCATGTTGATGCTGGGAGCAGAGGGCTTCTTGAGACAATCAGTGGGCATGATGTGCCAACCCTATCAAGTATCTTTAACTAATTAGACGACCCGTTTAGCGCAATGGTTTGAGCGCTGGTTGAGACGTAAGGGTCGCGGGTTCGATTCCCGCACCAACACAAATGTTTGTTGATGAAACAGATATTTGTGTTGGGTCTGGATGTTGGTGGTTCCTTCGTTGTCTGGTTTCCATACCACAAGGGAAAACCTTAGCTTGGGACCAGGACAATGTACATTTATGTGATGTTGTCTCAATTAATTATTAATTAGGTATTATGACAGTTAAGTTGTTCCAAATAGACAGTAGGTTTAAAGGGAAGGAATTCCTAATCATTAATCAAAAATGAAATAAATAACCTACCGTCTGTAGAATAAGGCTATGGAAACGTAAAGATGAGCAAGGATGTGTTAGTGAAGAACCAATAGTACGAACTGCCACACATCAAAGTATACAAAACTGTTAAATTTCTTCAAGCGACTCTCATCTCTATCTCTATGAACATTAGGTTGAATATCAATTGCGGAAATTTGACAGATTGTGGTAACCTGATGTGTGGCTGACTGTACCTGGCGCTGAGCGCATAGTTTACTTTAAGTAAAGTAAACTATGCGCTCAGCGCCAGGTACCTAAGTACCAGTTACCAGGTAGGTAAGCTAAGTAGCTTCGTTCAGATAATAAACTAACACATGTCTCGCAACGCATCTTAACACATCCCTGGTAGAAACGCAGCAGTAGTTGGTTTGAATTATAAAAATAGATGTTTAATCCATCCGAACAAGGCCTCTAAGCGGTCGATTCGTAAATAAATATCCTAAGTCACCTACATAAATACTCTTTGTGCTGAAACTCTGCGAATTAGCTCACGTATCTAATAAATAAGGCTACTATGAATTATTCACTAACTTTGCTCCCCGCCCCGGCTTCGCACGGGTGGACGTTTATTTTTAAACATTCCCTACTTATTAGTTACTTCTGACCAGCTTTTACTTCGTTTCGGTGAGGTTTCGGGCCATTAGTTTCCAAACGTACCAATGGATGGCGTTGGGAGTCGATTACATCGCGAAAATGTTTTCCGGTCAAAGTCAAAGTCAAAGTCAAAGTCAAATATTCTTTATTTTGCATAGGCTTGTACACAGCACTTACAAATCGTCATACATAAAGAAAATATTTAAAACTATTTAAAGATAATGTATATGATTTAAATGAAATTAAATATATATCTTGATACATAAGATATACTAAAAAATAAATAGACATAATGCGATTCTACCACCGGTATCGGAAAGTTGATTCTGACGAGAAGATCCGGCAAGAAACTCGCCAGTTACTCTTTTTAATCGCCAAAATGTTTATTACAATGTTTTCCTCATACCACCTCCTACAGTCCAATACTCAAGATGAAGAAAATGTTAAAGGCTAAGAATGAGGTAAACCAGAGCAGACCAGTCCCCAGAGGCGGCACCTGTACACAAGTATGACGTATGTGTCAGCCATCATTTCACTCAACCATATCAGAGGGAATGTAATGACCCGCCACATAGCGCCACCACCTCAGGAACGTTTGAGCGTGCATGACCATTCCAATTCTCCTCATAAGATACAAAGAATAGTATGCATAATTAAATACTAATAAACTGTAGGACGTGGTGTACAATAACAGGTTGATAGTATCTTGTCAATTATTATTAATCATTAATAGTAAATGTACTCAATTTGTATATAAAATTAAATTCAATGCTGCAATGCCTAATTGATTAAAATTTATATAATAATAATTTCAGTATTAAAATACTGCAAGAAAATACAAATGTACAGGCATGGGGATCATTATACCCAAGAATCCTTATCGTTGAGATAATCTACAATTTTATAGTATCCTTTCTTTATTAAGCAGGCTTTTACATGTGTTTTAAATTTATGAATTGGCAAGTCAATAACATTTTGTGGCAACTTGTTATACATTTTAATACTTAGTCCTACAAATGAACTACTAATCTTTTGGAGTTTTTAGATTTGGAACCGCGAGTCTATGTTTATTTCTTGTATTAAAACCATGACATTCAGATTTTTTCGAAAAAAGATGAATATTCTTTCGCACGTACAAAATGCAGTCTAAAATATATTGAGATGCAACGGTTAAAATGTCAATGTTCTTAAACATTTCCCTAAGTGAATCGCGAGGTCTAAGGTTGTATATAAAACGGATGGCCCTCTTCTGCAATACAAATATAGTCTGTATGTCTGCAGCAGACCCCCACAACAAGAGGCCATATGACATTATACTATGAAAATAACTAAAATAAACCAGTCTCGCGGTTTCAATATCAGTCAAATATCTTATCTTCTTAACCGCATATGCGGCGGAGCTAAGTCTTCCCGCCAAGGCTGCTATGTGAGGACCCCATTGCAATTTGGCATCCATAGTGATGCCCAAAATACAGTTGAATTAATGACCTCAATACGTTCATTATTCATGATGATGTTAGTGTTGACCTGCCTTACATTGGGCATAGTAAATTTTACACATTTGGTCTTTTTAGCATTGAGAAGCAAGTTGTTAGTGGTGAACCAATGGAGCACTTGTGAGAGGGAGTCATTTACGTCGTTGAACGTATCTTTTCGTCGATCAACATTAAAAATCAACGAAGTATCGTCAGCAAATAAAACTATCTCACAAAGATCTGTGTAAAGTAAGGAAGGTCATTGATGTATATTAAAAAGAGTAAAGGTCCCAAAATTGAACCCTGGGGGACTCCCATCAATAAAGCAGCGCCTGAAGAATCAGTCCCATTAACATTTACTTCTGAACTCTGTCAGATAGGTAAGAATTTATCAAACTTAATGAATTCTTTGAAACACCATAATGAGATAGTTTCAACAACAATGTTTGGTGCTTAACGCAATCAAACGCTTTCGATAGGTCACAGAAAACACCTATAGCATCCTGTTTGTTCTCCCATGCATCAAAAATGTGCTTGATAAGTGCAACTCCTGCGTCAGAGGTTGACTTACCTTTAGTGAACCCAAATTGCTTATTATGAAGCAAGTCGTTAACTTTAAAATGAGACAGCAACTGAACGAATATGACTTTTTCAAAATTTTACTCAGTGCTGGTAATATAGAAACGGGCCTGAAGTTAGAAGGGTCACTTTTATCGCCTGATTTGTACAACGGTATGATTTTGCTGTACTTCATTAAGCTAGGAAATTGACCCTCATCAACACATTTGTTGAATATCATTGCCAAATGAGGTGCAATAAACAGTATTATGTTTCTTAAAATATCTACTGATAGTCCCCAAAGATCTTCAGTCTTTTTCATATTCAGCTCCTTGAAAGTTTTAACTATTATCTCCGGGGTTACATGAGTGAATTTGAAAGGTGTTTTACATTCGCCAACACTTGCTTTAAGCAACGATACAGCAATATCTGAACTCGAATCTAATTTACTTGTTGTTGACACTGGTATGTTGGTGAAGAAGGGACTCAAATGCTTTTGCCACTTCAGCATCAGAGTCAAGACAATTTGCCGTTGATTTTTAAAGAGAGCTTGTTTTGTTGTGTTTTATTTTTACAAGTTCTTTGTTAATTACGTTCCATGTGATTTTAATTTTGTTAGTTGCGTTGCTTATTTTGTCTTTAATGTAGTTGGATTTTCGCAACTGCACATACCTTCTTAAAGCACTTAGAATAATTCTTAACGTATTCAATAGTAGCGGGATCATTTGAACTAGCCTTAATATCATATAATTCAAACAATTTTCTCCTGCTTATATAAATCCCTGTAGTAGCCCAGTCACTAAATTTGTTTTTAGAATTATTTAATTTAATGGTCTTTTTTGTGAAGATGCCATTAAATTCCTTTTCAACAATTTCGAAAAGGTTGTCATATAACTGATCAACACTGTTTTCGTTACAGGGAATTGAGGATACTTTATTATAAATAGTATCTTTGAATTGTTGAACCCGTATTTTAGTAATAGGCCTACACGTAAATATAGTAGGCGAATAATTTTGATGGCATTCGATAACAGCCATCTGACCACTGTGATCAGAATTTATGAAATTTATTATAGCCTTTTCCCCTACATTTACAATCACAGAAAATGTTGTCTAAACAAGTAGCCGAAGTGGGGGTGACTCTTGTCGGTTCGTTGAAAAGGTGATGCAATTAAAAGACTTAAAAAGATTCAGAAACCTAATGGTGCTCTGAGAATCCTCTAGGATATTAATATTAAAGTCACCGCACACAATAACTCTTTACTTGTTGCACAAACCTTTCTTAAGACTTCTTCCATGCTTGATTCGAATGAATCATAATTTGCAGAGGGGGGTCTATAAATGCAGACAATTATATGCTGATCCAGCTCTGCACAAGAAATTTCTATAGTTCGTTCTACAGATAGTGATTCAATGTCTTTACGTTGTTTACACTTGAGATATTTTTTTAACAAATTAGTGACCCTCCTCTTATCGCAGAGTGTCTCGTGAACGAACTGATAAGTTTGTAATTATTAATACTAACAATTAGCTGTTGATGTTGATTTAACCAATGTTCTGTAATACATAGTATATCAACATTTGTTTCTTCTAAAATAATTCTAACTCTAATTCTTTACCAGGAAGCCCCTGTATGTTCTGGTGAATAAGTTTTAAGTTATTAGGATCTTCCTTGGTCACTAAATTGCTAGAGACCTCCTCTATTGTCTTAGACTTAAATTTAAATGGCTTGGAATACTTTCCAAAGTCTGTTTAAATATTTGATTTATATTAAACGCTAACAACGTAGCTAGTTCTTTTTTCTCATTATAAGGCAAATAAAAGTTTTGCCAGTCACTATTAAATATATTTAATAAATTTATTTGTGTCAAAAAACACAAAGTTGTCGCTATGACTATTAACTAAGTTAAATAATGTGGTATTCAGTAAGTGAATACTATATTTTGTTCTGTTACATATTGTTTGGAGAAAGGGAAAGCACAAATAACAATTTTTTGACATTAATCCCTTTCAAAATTGAGAACCCTCTAATTATTTCTTTTTTTACTTATATTGAGTCCGTTCCCCATCATCAATATAATAATTGTGTTTTTATTGTAATCACAATTTACCACACTGTCTATTATTTGAGTAAATGAAGCATTTGGCAATGCAATAATTTGATACTTTACAGTGAAGTATTTTGTGTAAAAGGGGACCATAGCCAACTCCTATGCAGTCTGAGAATACTAGCACTTTGTTGTTTGTATTAACAGTACCAGTATTAGGCATTGTTGATTTCGGTATGACGGTATCCGCCTCTAGCCGGATGTTTGAAACATCTATTACCTGGTTCTGGGCGGCAGAGCTGCCATCCTGGCTGCACTCACCTTGGTCTGTGCCGCTGTTTATAGTGGGAACCTGGGGCTCGTCCGCACCCAGACCGCAGCTGCATTGGTCCATGTATCTGCTAGCGGCGAGGATGTGCTCATTTATCTGCCGCTGGGCAGAGGTGTAATTACCGGTCATACGTTCCAATGACCTTTCCAGACGCCTGAGCTGAGCCTGCAGTTCTTTAACATCAGACTCGTACCTTAGCCTACTTTCATTCAATTTTATACTATACAATTCTAAACTATCAATTAAATCTATCCGCTCCTTTCTTAAAAGTTAGGTTTTGGTGCAAACATTTTTTTCCTTCTAATCAATTTATTGGTTTTCCTAATGTATTTATTTATTTTAATATATTTTTTAATTTATTCTACTACTTAACCTGGTATAATTATTATTTAAAGAAAAATTATCAATATGGGAGATTTCGCGGTCCAGTAGGGGCAGCAGGTGACCCGATCAACTCCTCATAAAGGCTGTGAGTATGTAAAGCCTCTGACAATGTTTGTCCTCTTCGTACGATTTGATGGTCCTATTGGCGTCACACAGCTTCCACTTCGAGGTCATGAATCCGTGTGAGTTGACTGCTCGTATGTGTTCCGGCATTCATCAAAACTGCTGACTATTGAGAGTAGGTGGTCACGTTGAACAGTGACATCCCCAAGCTGGTTATGAATATCTGCCATTTCCGTTTTTAATTGGGTATTTAAGTTAATTATTTTCATAGACTCCTCCTCATTCTCCTCACGTTCCCTAAGTAGTTGATTATTGTCCTCCCTTTGTTCCTTTAGTTCCTCAAGGGCACGTCTTAATTTCAATTCCAATTGTTGAGTGGTGGCCTTGCGAGTCATCATTTTGGTAATGTGCACCAATACTCAATCCTGGAATTATTTATAAAGACAGGTGTATAGCAATTATTAGCTAGAGTAAATGGTCAAAAAGAGAAAAAATAATAATTATCAACAACAATTTCTTCTAGTTATGTGGGATAAAAACAGTTAAAATGTAGGGAGAATGAAATGAGATATTATTTTATTCAAAAGGAATAAAATTTTATTTGGTCGTACTTCTAGTACCTACTGGTAGAAATCAATAGAAAAGACAGTTATGTAAATGTTATTGTCAGATCGGAGTTATCGGTTTATAACTACGTTCGGTTTGTAAGGTATACCTAGGCCTTATAGTTGCCAGATATCCAATTTATTTGTTTTTAAAATAATAGAGAAGGTTACATAATTTTATTAAGTAGGTAGGTAATAATGTAGCCTTTTTTAAAATGTGTGATAGGTGGCAGACGAGCAAACGGAATTTATTCATTCTTGAAAGGTAAACACTTTTTCAAGTCTATCCAGTAGGTACTTTTGGAGTAAGGCATTAGTTACGTAGGGGGAGTCCGGGATAGTTGAACCCCCTTTTATACTATGATTAATATTTTTGTATATATTGCGTTATGCTCTTTATTTAACGGATGAATGAATGGCTTAGGGAAACAGGCACACTTTAATATAAAAAAAGTTTTGAAAAGTTAAATAGTTAAAATTGTAATTAACTTTTTTTAAAAATTGGAAAGTGGTTTAACTATCCCTAACCTAATGGGATAGTTGATCAGGGGGGGTGGGGATATATGTCCATAGATACGATATTTGACCACACCTTCTTTTTTGAAGGATAACAATTATAAAATACCCTTTTAAAATTAAAATAGAATTTATTGACTATAATCACCATCAAAAGTTTACATATTAAGCAACTAAACAAAACAAAAACATATAAACGAAATGCACAAAAGTTATTCCTTATGTTACAAACAGTATAAGTAAAATAGATCAACAAACCACTGTACATACACATTAACATAATAATCACGCAACAAAATGACAAAAGTTTCTATATCATAGTATCCCTACACCAACCTGGTTCAAGTATCCCACACCCTACCCGTAGCAAATTTATTTGTGATATCTTAAAATCGACACTTCACAAGAATATACCACTGTACAAATATTTCAACACGTTAATCACACAATACAATAACAATGGTTACTAGATCGTACCTTCATTAATGGTAAAGTATGATGAAAAACGTAAGTTAAAAATATTTATCCCGGCACGCAGAAATCACCTTGTTGCCACTAGCAGTCGCGTGTCTCTGTTTTTGCCCAAGATGGCTACTTGCACGTGTTTGGTTGGGCGAACGGCAACCGTGACACGTCTTTGACCGTCGCTGGCACGAATATTCAAGTTTATATTGGAAGTGGCTCAAGTATCCCATATGAGCAAGTATCCCGGACTCCCCCTACAGACGAACACATCTATTCTCCTTATATACGTACATAATATTGTAATCTATGATATCTAGGAGTAAAAATATACATAAATATAGGTACTTTTTGGTTTGACATATCACAAAATGAGATTCAAATATTATTCATGATTCGATATGACTTTCGGTCTTGTTTTTTTGCAGCTAACTAATCTTGAATGGTAAACACATTATTAGGCAACAGTTAAAGGAAATGCGCAATTTTACTGCTAAATAAAAACATAGATGATAGATGCCCATTAATTTACTACACGTAATACCTACAACGATATTTTCTCATCTCAGTGTATGTAAGTAACTTACCTAATTTTGAAGCGATACCTAAGGTACCTACCTAATTTTGAAGCGATACCTAAGGTACCTACCTAATTTTGAAGCGATACCTAAGGTACCTACCTAATTTTGAAGCGATACCTAAGGTACCTACCTAATTTTGAAGCGATACCTAAGGTACCTACCTAATTTTGAAGCGATACCTAAGGTACCTACCTAATTTTGAAGCGATACCTAAGGTTACCTACCTAATTTGATAAGCGATACCTAAGGTACCTACCTGATTTTGAAGCGATACCTAAGGTACCTACCTGATTTTGAAGCGATACCTAAGGTACCTACCTAATTTTGAAGCGATACCTAGGTACCTAACCTAATTTTGAAGCGATACCTAAGTACCTAACTAATTTTGAAACGGTAGGTAGTCCTGGATCATGATCCTTCTGCCTGTTATAGGGGCTTGAAACATGGTCCAATTCTTACATAAACATTGTGTATCTGTGAATAGTTACATCATTGTAACCACGTCTTACCAATTATTCTGTAAGTACCACATTTTGATCTACGATTTTTGGAAATTCGTTGAATTTTTTTTCAAATCCCCGTACAAAATTACCAAGTCACCTGACAAACTTTGAATGAAAAGTAGATTTTTTAAATGGGAAACCCTAAGCCCCACCCCTTCACTTGTGTCTTCTTCACACACCTTGAGGTTGTCAACAGAGCGTCGAACTTTTTGTAACGCAACTACGAGTATCATTCCAATACCTATTTCTCTCAAACACATTTTCCATTTACCTTTAACAAACGAATGGTTTCGATTTATTGTAGGTAGTTATTATGCATTTCAGAAGGCTGGGGACTGAAAATCCTGCAAACAACATGTCCAGACTGAGTAATGGAGGCTGTTCTCTAGATTTTCATGATTGGAGAATACATATTATGTAGAGTGAGATGTATTGTTAAAATTCGCTGCGTATCTTAGCAGCGGACAGCTTTATACTGTTTTAACCGTCGGAGAGCCACGCTTCGGCATGATTGGGCTGGCTCGACTGGAGTGAGACCACACAGAAGACCGGCGTGAAGCAGCGCCTGCGCTGTGTTTCGTCGTATGAGTGAGGGAACCGGAGATCACATAAAAAACATTAAGGCCATTCTAAGCTTAATAGATCGTGTACAGGGTGTATTGGTAAACATTTACATCCCTTTAACCACGACCTCTACCACAGAATAATACTAACCATTTTGAACAACGTTTGTTCTACGACTATTGGGAATTCGCGTAAAAAAATAACTTTTCATAATAAGGTCAACGTCACCTGCAACCTAATCCATTGTTTCCCCACTAACATTACATTTATCATCGCATTAGCAACGGGTAGGTGGTGGTCGCCTTGCTACAAGATGGGATGACGACATTCGAAGGCTGGCTGGAGTGAGCTGGATGAGAGTGGCCGACAATCGGGAGCGGTGGCGTGTATTGGGGGAGACCTATGTCCAGCAGTGGACGAGCGTGGGTTGCTGATGATGAGGCGGTGGTCTACAAACTCTATTACTCACCTATTGTAATGTGTGGTGTCTTGTCTCCCCAAGCGGATTTAGGTTGGACTTGCGATCGATGGTGGTAAGATTTATAGCCATCTCCGTAGATGTGAAGTCCCACCAACTTCCTAGCGCTGCAACTTTCATCTTCAAAAATGCTGTGCCCAATGATGAATAATATAATATAATAATAATATTTTCACTACATCACATACATTCATCTGACTCTGAGATAGGTAGCTCAAGCACCTGTGCTACAAATATCAGAACCAACAGTGGGATTACAAATATATACTTAAGATACTTTTCTTTTGTAAATGCATACTTATAATAGTAGGAAACACCCAGACCAATACAAACTAGACATGTTCATGCACACAAATGTTTGTACTGTGCGGGGATCGAACCCGCAACCCTTGGCCCAGACGCAGCATTAATTACCACTGAACCAACCGGGTCGTCGACTGTAACTTGATTAACATCTTCTATGCCAAGATCCAACGGTGACGAAGTGAAGTTTGTCTTCATAAAATTGACTCAAGTACACTCGTACCTATCTAAAATGGATTAAACGCGACAGTTGCAGTGGGGCCCCTGAGTTTGTTCCCAAGCTGGGTAACTTAGCACATTAAGATAGACGAAAGTGTTTGGGAAGCAGATGGCGGCATTTGCTTATCTAATGCAGCCAACTTTGCTTTATAACTTTACGCGTGGATTCGGTGGGGTAAATTCGGACAAGATGTGCTGGCTGATGCAATGCAAAGGTTTAATTTAGTATTTTATATGATACCATAATACTTAATATGGTTACAGTGTAGGACAGCCTCAAGCCAGATGGAGTGATAATCTACGCAAGAGGGCTGGCTAGAGCTAGATGCGAGAAGCCGAAGATCGATAAAAAAAGGCGAGCATTTGGCTTACTAAATGCTCGCCTTTTTTATCGATCATCGGCTTCTCGCATCTTTAGGCCTCAGCCTATGTCCAGCGCTGGACATAACCTTTCTACTGACTGCAACAGGCTGATGATGATGATGACCAGGTAAGCGACCGCCACCCATAAACACCCGTAACACAACACAAGTAGGCTAGCAATATCAAATAGGAAAATCCTCCAACCGATTTGGCTACGGCCGATCCGTTATAGCGCGCAAGTGTATGCGCATTTTTTATTTCTTTATTTAAGGGCCTCGTTCTCCACCTCTGAGTAAAGTGTCAAGTAATTAACTCTTCAATTAAAGTGGGTTCAGAGAAAATTGGCCCCTTGACACTTTACTCGTAGGTGGTCAACGAGGCTCAAGTGTTTTAATTTCTTAGGTCGAAAAGATGTTGTAATATTTCTTCAAAGAAAATTGGCATTAAAACTACACAAATTTTCTCAATGTCGCTAGGTAATAAGCTAACTTTCCTGCTCTTTTGTAGCGAACTTTTGTATCTGGAGTCCTCTCAGAAGTACCTCATTGACACTTTCGAGCCTTATTCTTTACGGTCATTGTCACCCAAGAAGCCTTGTAAAAGAAATGAGGTTATCCGACGTAATTTTAACTAGTGATGTATCTACTAGGCTCGAGGATTGTGAGTCCTTTTGTTTTGAATTTGGAGTCTTTGGTCACCTCATTTGTACCATATGAAGTTAGACGACACGATAGATTTTTATTAGTCAGCCTATTATGAGTTCGATCAATCGAACTTATTCATTTATTCGCATACATCGCATACATTTCTAATACTTATATTTTTATTTTATACTAGCGGCCGCCCGCGACTTCGTCCGCGTGGAAAAGTAATTCTAATTTTTCTTGCCGTAAAAACCATCCTTGAACTTCAAAGAACATTTTAAAAAAAGATTTGGCCAAATTGATCCAGGCGTTGTTGAGTTATGCGCTTACCAACACATTTTGCGATTCATTTTTATATTATAGATGTTTATGGAATGCTAAACATAATTATTATCAAAAGTAATGAGCAGGAGGAAAAGGCTTAACATGCTTTCCGAAGCACGGGGATACAACACCGTCAACTTACAGACATATAGACATGGGGCTGACAATTTCTGAATAGAAAAACTCCAAATGTTTGGGGATCGAGTCAGCGACACCAACCCCCTGCGTCACCGTAGCAGACAAGAATACAAGCCTTTTTTTTTTTTTTTTTTTGTTTACCCAGGGGAAATGCGTTACGCATACCCGTCCACCGGGGGGTGGACGGGTTATGTCGGACTCCCCCCGCTGAAGGCGGGGGTTTACCGACTAAAACCCCTGGGACTCTCCCTCATCGTCCATATTTGGAAGATGTCCTGGGTCCAAGCACGGAGCCTAGCACCACAACATCTTCCGGACGGGACCCGCCTACACGGCGGGCACGGCGGAACTCCCCCGGGGTCGGGGGGGTGGGAGGGGACAGCCGAGAGAGTCGAGCCGTCCCCACCAGGCTGCGGAGGGCGTCCGTGCAATGCCGGCGGTGGTACCCCCGTACCACCCGCCAGCGGACTCCCTCCATGGAGAGGTAGGAGGACGCACATATTGGCGTCGTCTCCTCCCCCTCCTTGCCCTTCGGAGCGCGGGGGGCGAGAGGATCCGCCTCTCGCTCGCGCTCCGCCGCCTCCTTCGCCGCCATCACGTGCTCGCAAAAGGCGGCAAAGGCCTTCCAGGCCTCATCACTTGCTAGTATAGCTCTCGCTATACTAGCCAGTGAGAGGTCCTGGCCGACCTTCGCCACCAATGCATAGCGCTGTGGAGCCCACGACGCACACACCGCTAGAGTGTGTTGCGCCGTGTCCTCCACAGCGCCGCACGCGTGGCAGGAAGGCGTCTCCTCCCGGCGGATCTTGTGCAGGTAATAGCCGAAGCAACCATGCCCGGTCATTACCTGCACCATCCGGAAGGAGACGACGCCGTGGCTCCGCTCCAGCCACCGGTCCAAGACCGGGGCGAGCGCGTCGAGCGTTCTCCGACCGTAACGGGTGAGGACGAGGTGCTCCGACCATCGCCTCAGGAGGACCTGCCGGGCCTCCTTCCGTACGGCCTCCCGCTCGACGGGGCAGAAGGACTCCCCTGCTGCCCGCTTCTCCGCCGCGTAGTCATACACGGCGGAGAGAACCACGGCGTCCGACTCCCACGGAGGGGTCTCGGCGAGCAAGCAGGCCACGTCGAAACTTACCGTACGGTAAGCTCGAGCGACCCGCTGCGCTATTGCCCGCTGAGGCCCCCGCAAGAAGGAAAGATTTTCCCCTCTCGCCAGGGAGTCCGACCAGACTGGCGCTCCGTAGAGCGCCATCGATCTCAGGATGCCGGCATAGAGACGCCGGCACCTGGAGCCTGGTCCGCCCAGGTTCGGCAGCAGCCACGACAGCGTGTCTGCTGCCCTGAGGAGCCTCGGTGACAGCCTGCTAAAGTGCAGGCCAAACTGCCACCGAGGATCCAGGGTGAGGCCGAGATAGCGCATCTCGGCCTTCACCTGAACCTGGGTCCCTCCGACAGAAATGTGTCTGCCGAAGGGAAACCTCTCGCCAGACCGAGGGAAATAAATCACCTCGGTCTTCTCTGTGGCGCACTCGAGCCCAAGGCGCCGCACCCTCTCCACGACTGAGTCCGCAGCCCGCGACGCCTTCGCCGCGGCCGCCTCAAACGTCCTCCCCCGGGCCGTGACTAGAGTGTCGTCTGCATAGCAGATGACACTCCAGTCCCGGAGGAGACGGCCGCGCAGGACCAAGAATACAAGCCTACCTAAAGTCCCGCGAACCTCGAAACTTCGAAAGTAGAACTCGAGGCCGAGCGACATTGTCTTTGTTGACAATGAATGATAAATGACTCCTTAAAATAAAAAAAAAAAATAAAAAACTCGAGGCCCGACGTCTGTGCATCACTACACCCAAATGAAAGGGGAACAAAACTGGTTATAAAACCAGATTCCCTAAAAGTGAAAAGAAAAAGAAATGTCTTGGAAAATGGTTTACGTAAATAGAATTTCAATGGAAAGACGTTATGTAAACAATCTAAGCGTTATTAACATAATGTTTTTCCACCTTTTGTAAGATAACTTTTGTTTAGAAGATATGGACCTACATTGAATAGACTAGTAGGGTCATCACACATCAGTATGGTCACAAGTGTGCTGCTAACCTTTAACCCCTTTTCCCCCTAATGGGGCCTCCGAAACCCTGGCGCTGCATCACGCCGTACCAGCTATAGTACCGCTACAGCCAAATTGTCGCGCTGCTGTTGATTTAAATAGGTAGGTACTACACTTAGTTGTGGGACTACTGGAAGTAGGTACTTATATCACTGTCGGTACCACAAACAAGCACATTTAATCTAAGTTGGTGCATAACACGCCGAGCTGAGAACTGTCTGCGACCAACTTTATGCAACTAGTTCGACTCTACTGGGAGGATCAACAGAAGGTAACTCAGCTTACGTCGATTAGATTAAGATGGTTGAAGTTAGTGGGATGACTGCATTGTAGTATGCGCGGTAAGGCCCCTGTCGATCACAACGGTAGGTGCTCCTTAAGATACCCATTACTTTGATTGTGACAGGTATATTCTCGGGTTAGGGGAAAATTCGCCCGAGAATATCGAGATTTTTAAAAATCTTCAAATTCTCGAGCGAGTTTTTTTCGGGCAAATTTTCCACTAACCTATATTCTCATTCGTTACTGGACGGCTTAGTTACATGCCACCTGTAGCGCTACCATGAGTTGGCATCGAAAAGTAACATAACGTTACTACAGTCGATAGCGAGTAAACGGGCGTCGAATAGATTTCGATTGAACACGTACGTAACTTTTCGATACCTACCGTCAAATTTATGACTCGTGGTATTTCCATGAAGTTTGAAATACTATCCTCGCTATCGAAAACTATCGCTTTGTCTCTTTCATTGTGATGCATTTGAAAGTGACAGAGCAATAGTTTACGTTATGTCAGTATTCGATGTCAACTCGTAGCGCTACGGATAACGTTACTCGCTAGCGAATACATTTCGATAGGTTTCTATGACAACTCATACTATATTTTAGTTTCTCAAGTGACCGCTAGAGGCGCTGTACACTTTTTAATCGATTTTTTTACGCAGTCGCTAGCGAGTTCTGTCACTGTAAACTCATGGTAGCGCTACAGGTCGATGCATATAATATTATTGTCTGGTCTTTATTATTATTTTTATTTAGTTACCTCTATATGTGAGTAACTTAGTTTCCCAACTCAGACCCAAAGCTGAAGCTTAGGTGTGGCATTAAAATGAGAGGTCGGTGGTTGGTCGACGCTGATAAGCACAATAAAGAGAAATGAGCAGACATATTTATGTATCATTCGTCGTTGTTGGATTCGACAACATTGCTTGTGCTTCCGCTTGTGCCTGATTCCGAAACAGTGTTGCTGAATTCATCGTTGTTGGATTTCACAACAATAGTAGTGGTGGTGCTTCCGTCGTTGTTGACTTTGGTAACAGTGGTAGTGGTTGTGCTTCCGTCAGAACTTGAGTCGGATACAATGTTGCTGAAATCGTCAGTGTTGGATTCGACAACATGGCTTGTGCTTCCGCTTGTGCCTGATTCCGAAACAGTGTTGCTGAATTCGTCTTCGCAGCTACAATCATAGTCTTCTTCGTCGCTGTTCTTTTCGTCTATTAGGTTTTCATTGCTTTCGTCCTCTTCGTCACTGTAATATTCATCACATCCGCAATCGTCATCATATTCTTCACTGCTACAATCACTTTCGTCTGTGTTTTTTCTGTCGTTGTTTTTATCATCTAAAACAGTAGTTTTAGTGGCATTTTTTGCTTTTGTTTCATAGCTTTCAACCGCAGCGTTAATTAATTTAGCATTTTGGTTTATTTTGGTTGTCATTTTTATCTTGTTTATACTTTGCATTAACACTTCTAGAATTACTCCCAACGTTAACGTTTTTAGCATAATTTTCCTGAACGTTTGTAGTTGAGTCCTCAGCGGTATATATTTTGATTTATCATTTATGTTGGCAATAGTTTGATCATAAGCAATTTCGCTTTTATTTCCAGCTAAGCTTTCATGGATGTGAGCGTCAGCATAATTAGCTGAATGTACAGCTGAGTTCACATTAGCGTTGGCGACGGCATTCTTATTTGCGTTTCCAGCTGAGTTTCCATTAGGACTTCTTGCCCCATTTCGACCTAAGTTTCCATTAAAAAGGAATTGTCATTATTTTTGCCCGAGTTTCCTTTTGAATTGAAGTTTACTGCAGCGTTGCTATTCGCATAGCTTCTAGACTTTTCACTAGCACTAATCA
>CM026292.1:7354271-7413911 GCA_014851415.1 Cnaphalocrocis medinalis
TTGATTGCATCACGCTAGTAAGAATACAATAACTAGGTAGGTACATACTATCTATCACTAGGGTTGCCAGGCATCCCGATAAAGTAAGAAATATCAGGTATGGGGTGGCAGTTGTGGCAAATTAAACCTCTCAGGATTCTCGTAGGCTTGTGAATTACCTAAAAACATTTTTTTATGATAGGTGGCGGACGCGCAGATGGATCACCTGATGGCAAGCTGAATATGTCATCACTGGCAATACACACGCATTAAAGACTTTCGTCTTCAGACACTGTGGTAAATGGGCCGAAAATATGCTGCGTCGCTTCCCGAACGCTGCCCAGCCGAGTTGGATTCCCCGATCGACCTCTTTCTGGAAGTTGGACTTACCAAGTTGCACTTTTTGTCCCAGGTAAATACTTAATATATTCTACAACTTCCAGTGTAGAGCTTAGACAACAGAGGTATTACAAAGAGGTACCTATAATACCTACTTCTATTACATCCAGACACCGAATAACACAAGACGTGTTTGTTCATCACACGAATGTTTTTCCAGGATCGAACAAACGACCTTTGGCGTATGAGGCAGGGCATAGATAAACGCAATTACTGGCCCTATGGAGGATCAGTAATTGGGTTTTCTATACGGATTAGCTAGCTGTTCCCTCATTAAGGAGGAGATATTAGGTTCAGCCTTTCTCCAATACTAAAGGAGAATCCTTATATTATATCCCTGGATACTGCCGGTAGATAAAATATTTTTCCATGAATATCTTTGGCTACTTTAAGTATTCTGTACATTTCCTTTTTATTATAAACTAGTGGCCTACCCTCACTGCGTTTCAAGATATTAGTTCCACCCCGTACAAATAGAGGCGGCCGAAAAAAATTCGCACGAGAATTTAAAGATTTTTTACTAGTCACTGCTGTAACCTAACTTCACCAATATTTTTTTGTTTAGTAGAGTAGAGACAGTATTATCTTCACAAAAATATTGGTTAGGTTAGGTTATGTTATACAGTGACCGGCCAAAAAATTTTGAAATTCTCGTGCGAGTTCTTTTCGGGCGAGTTTTCCCTTAACCCACAAATAGACGGCGCCATGTGTGTCGATCGCATCGCGCTAGTTTTTCGGCATTTTTGTTAATTAATATATGTATAAAGTCTGTCGATTTCTATGGTTTTACCTCTTTATAGATGGATAGGTATGGATGGATGACTTATTGAAAAAGTCGAACTTTTTTAAAACCTAAATTTTTGCCAGATTTTCATGTGTGTTCTAGTGTCCAGAAAACGAATTTTGATAACGCCTCTAGCAATGTCACCAGGTAGATCTGTCGAAGTCTCGGAGTGTCCGACTTCTAGGCTTCTGACATGGCAACCCTCACAGGGCATTGCGATGGATAGTCTACGTCGGAGCGTGTCGTCGCCATGGCGATGCAGCTTTGTGCGGTGTCTAATAGGCCGGACAGGCGCACTAATAGGCGCAGGCTAGTTACAGGCCTACCTATTGTGGCGCTAAGACGCAGGGGGAATTATGTTGATGCTGGGAGCAGAGGGCTTCTTGAGACAATCAGTGGGCATAATGTGCCAACCCTATCAAGTATCTTTAACTAATTAGACGACCCGTTTAGCGCAATGGTTTGAGCGCCGGTTGAGGCATAAGAGTCGCGGGTTGATTCCCGCATCAATACAAATGTTTGTTGATGAAACAGATAAGTATTTGTGTTAGGTCTAGGTGTTGGTGGTTCCTTCGTTTTCTGGAATCCATATCACAAGGGAAAACCTTAGCTTGGGACCAGGACAATGTAACATTGATTATGATGTTGTCTCAATTTATTATTAATTATTATGACAGTTAAGTTGCTTCAAACAGACAGCAGGTTGAAAGGGAAGGAATTGTTAATCATTAATCAAAAATGAAATAAATATCCTACTGCTGTAGAATAAGGCTGCGTTTCCACCAAAGATGAGCAAGGATGTGTTAGTGAAGAACCAATAGTATGTATGACGTACAGCCACACATCAAAGTATACAAAACTGTTAAATTTCTTCAATCGACTCTCATCTCTATCTCTATGAACATTAGGTTGAATAACAATTGCGGAATTTTGACAGATTGTGGTAACCTGATATGTGGCTGACTGTACCTGGCGCTGAGTGCCTAGTTAACTTTACTTAGCTTCGTTCAGAGAATAAACTAACCCATCTCTCGCAACGCATCTTAGCACATCCCTGGTAGAAACGCAGCAGCAGTTGGTTTGAAGATTTATTAAAAAAAAATATGTTTAATCCATCCGAACAAGGCCTCTAAGCGGTCGTCTAAATAAATATCCTAAGTCACCTACATAAATACTCTTTGTGCTGAAACTCTGCGAATTAGCTCACGTATCTAATAAATAAGGCTTCTATGAATTATTCACTAACTTTGCTCCCCGCCCCGGCTTCGCACGGGTGGACGTTTATTTTTAAACATTCCCTACTTATTAGTTACTTCTGACCAGCTTTTACTTCGTTTCGGTGAGGTTTCGGGCCATTAGTTTCCAAACGTACCGAAAATGTTTTCCGGTTTATAACTACGTTCGGTTTGTAAGGCTATACCTAGGCCTTATAGTTGCGAGATATCGAATTTATTTGTTTTTAAAATAATAGAGAAGGTTACTTAATTTTATTAAGTATGTAGGTAATAATGTAGCATTTTTTTATATGATAGGTGGCAGACGAGCAAACGAAATTTATTCATTCTTGCAAGGTAAACACTTTTTCAAGTCTATCCAGTAGGTACTTTTGGAGTAAGGCATTAGTTACGTACAGACGAACACATCTATTCTCCTTATATACGTACATAATATTGTAATGTATGATATCTAAGAGTAAAAATATAATAAATAAATAAACTTTTTGGTTTGACATATCACAAAATGAGATTCAAATATTATTCATGATTCGATATGACTTTCGGTCTTGTTTTTTTGCAGCTAACTAATCTTGAATGGTAGACAGACTATTTAGGCAACAGTTAAAGGAAATGCGCAATTTGACTGGTAAATAAAATCATAGAAACATGCCCATTAATTTACTACACGTAATACCTACAACGATATTTTCTCATCGCAGTGTATGTAAGTAACTACCTAATTTTGAAGCGATACCTAAGTACCTACCTAATTTTGAAGCGGTAGGTAGTCCTGGATCATGATCCTTCTGCCTGTTATAGGGGGCTTGAAACATGGTCCAATTCTTACATAAACATGGTGTATCTGTGAATAGTTCCATCATGTAACCACGTCTTCTACCAATTATTCTGTATATCGCTCATAGTGATAAGGCCGCCTTTGTTGTACATTACCCCTGTTATAACTAGTTTTAAGTTTTATACCTCTGTTTTGTGTGCAATAAAAAGCATATTCATTCATTCATTCAAAATTACCAAGTCACCTGACAAACTTTGAATGAAAAGTAGATTTTTTAAATCCTAAGCCCCACCACTTGTGTCTTCTTAGCACACCTTGAGGTTGTCAAAAGAGCGTCGAACTTTTTGTAACGCAACTACGAGTATCATTCCAATACCTATTTCGCTCAAACACATCGCATTTTCCATTTTACCTTTAACAAACGAATGGTTTCGATTTTTTGGTAGTATAGGTATTATGCATTTCAGAGGGCTGGGGACTGAAAAGCTGCAAACAACATGTCCAGACTGAATAATGGCGGCTGTTCTCTAGATTTTCATGATTGGAGAATACCTACATATTATGTAGGTAGAGTGAGATGTATTGTTAAAATTCGCTGCGTATCTTATCAGCAGACAGCTTTATACTGTTTTAACCGTCGGAGAGCCACGCTTCGGCATGATTGGGCTGGCTCGGAGTGAGACCACACACAGAAGACCGGCGTGAAGCAACGCCTGCGCTCTTTCGTCGAATGAGTGACGGTACCGGAGATCACATAAAAAACATTAAGGCGATTCTAATCTTATTATATCGTGTACAGAGTGTATTGGTAAACATTTACATCCCTTTAACTACACCCTCTACCACAGAATAATACCAACCATTTTGAACAACGTTGGTTCTACGACTATTGGGAATTCGCGTAAAAAATAACTTTTCATAATAAGGTCAACGTCACCTGCCAACCTCATCCATTGTTTCCCCACTACCATTACATTATCATCGGATTAGCAACGGGTAGGTGGTGGTCGCCCTGCTACAAGATGGGATGACGACATTCGAAGGCTGGCTGGAGTGAGCTGGATGAGAGTGGCCGAAAATCGGGAGCGGTGGCGTGCATTGGGGGAGACCTATGTCCAGCAGTGGACGAGCGTGGGTTGCTGATGATGAGGCGGTGGTCTACAAACAGGACGTTATTACTCACTTAGTGTAATGTGTGGTGTCTTGTCTCCCCCAGCGGATTCAGAGTGGACCTGCGATCGATGTGGTAAGATTTATAGCCATCTCCGTAGATGTGGAGTCCCACCAACTTCCTAGCGCTACAACTTTCATCTTCAAAGATGCTGTGCCCAATGATGAATAACATAATATCGTCACTGGAAAGGCAACTTTTCTGCTGTGCGAAAGGGTCGTTTCGAGAAAAAGCCGTTTAAAGTTTTTTTTTTTAGAAAAAATTCGTACCTTTTTGTCCTGTTATCCGATTTTAACAAAATAAATTGACAATTGCTACGGCATTTTTTGTTTATTTTTACACGTATATTGCATACTGTTGTGATAGCCAGAAATAGCTGTGGGTTGGGTAAGAGACACGCAAAAGAAAAAGTGACCTCAACTTTCTTCAAAACTTGGTAAGGCAAAGTTTCTTACCAAGCAGTTAATAATTTTATTGCAGTTTAAAATACTGACGTATTCATCAATAATCCATTGAAGTAAGTTAAAATTTCTTTTCACGTGGGTTTGAATCAGTGAAGTAAAATTACTTTTAGCACTGTCAGTATATTTATGTAGTGCTATTAAACTTATGTGAAGTGAATTGCCTATGTAAGCGCACAAAAATTTCTTTAAGATATACTTTGTTGCAGTTTAGTGCAGGGTAAAATTACTTCGTACACGAATGCAACCTTAATGTGATTATTTTTTTATTACTTCTGGCTTTTATTATTTCATGGAATAGTTTAATAGGTGTTACCTTAGTAAATACTTTCCTAAGATGATGAAAGATCTTTATTACAATTACTACCTACATAAATTGGATTATTATTTTGTCATTAACATGAACTTATTTGTAGTGAACTATATCTATATGAACCAACAGAAAAATATGCTAACGTAGCTATATCTTTGGACAACAGTCTGAGTATCATTGTTATTACTATCCTACTATTAAAGGAAAAATAAATCAAGTACCATTTTGAAAATTACGCTGTTTAGATCACAAAACAAGCTATGTATAACCTCATTTGAAGGAAGTTTTAATATGTAGGTAGGTACTCTTTAATCATTATCAGGATTCTTGTTAGGTATAAAACTCCCAGATACGAATAGTCTCTTCTGTAATCTGTAGCTTAGTCAACAAAATGACATTTTGTTGAGGTACGTTGAACAAAACGCGTAAAGTACTATGAAAATCACGGCGCTTACGCCTTTTCGTTTCGCGAAAAAAATTTATCCTAGAAGCGATATAGCGCTGCGTGAATTTCGCATGCTTAGACGATTGAATTATTTTTCAGCGGTACTTTCAAAATGGAACATGTCTTTTGCATGCGATAGCTCCTCTAGTTCTACATTTACCTCAATGCTTTGAGATTAGCAAATTTACTTACATATTATTAGTAATCAGACTACCAGTAGCCAATTTTACTCAAAGTGCAACTTGTATTTATTAACGGTAGGTAAAAATTACTTATATAACATTTGTTTAACAAAATCCAGAAATTGTTTTATACAAGAAATTGTGCCAAACTGGAAATACGAAAAATCTCCTTTTTTTCGGTTTTCTTAACGCCAAAAACTTGCTCTGATCGTAATGGGACCCAGACAGAACGACGCAGAAAAAATCGCTGATTCCGAATATATAAATAACTCAAAATCGACATTTTGTTTGCAGCAGAAAAGTTGCCTTTCCAGTGACGATATAATAATAATATTTTCACTACATCACATACCTACATTGATCTGACTCTGAGATAGGTAGCTCAAGCACCTGTGTTACAGATATCAGAACCAACAGTGGGATTACAAATATATACTTAAGATACTTTTCTTTTGTAAATACATACTTATAATACATAGAAAACACCCAGACCAATACAAACAGACATGTTTATGCACACAAATGTTTGTACTGTGCGGGGATCGAACCCGCAACCCTTGGCCCAGACGCAGCATTAACTACCACTGAACCAACCGGGTCGTCGACTGTAACTTGATTAACATCTTCTATGCCAAGATCGAACGGTGACGAAGTGAAGTTTGCCTTCATAAAATTGACTCAAGTACACTCGTACCTATCTAAAGTGGATTAAACGTGACAGTTGCAGTGGTGCCCCGAGTTTGTTCCCAAGCTGGGTAACTTAGCACATTAAGATAGACGAAAGTGTTTGGAAAGCAGATGGCGGCATTTGCTTATCTAATGCAGCCAACTTTGCTTTATAACTTTACGCGTGGATTCGGTGGGGTAAATTCGGACAAGATGTGCTGGCTGATGCAATGCAAAGGTTTAATTTAGTATTTTATATGATACCATAATAATATGGTAACAGTGTAGGACAGCCTCAGGCCAAATAGAGTGATAATCTACGCAAGAGGGCTGGCTGGAGCTAGATGCGAGAAGCCGAAGATTGATATAAAAGGCGAGCATTTGGAGAGGCCTATGTCCAGCCACCGCTGGACATAGGCCTTTCTACTGACTGCAAAAAGCTGATGATGATGATGACCAGGTAAGCGATTGCCACCCATAAACACCCGTACACAACACAAGTAGGCTATAGTCGGGCCGTTGTATCATGCCCGATTTGACAATACCTTTTTTTTATTTTGCATTTATCCTTGTTAAGAGGAACACATTTCGCGAATCATAAAGAACCACTTTTAAATAGAAAACTTATTTTCATAATGTCAAGGGCACCTAATAATGCAATTACGCAGGCAAAGAAAAATTCTGGTTTTACTATATTGTTAAGTTTTTTATGTTTTGTAACGATATTGCCCTTATTTTATTAAATAAACAATTTATTATTATTAATTTATGATCGTTATACTCTGAGTATCACAGCTATTTGCTGGTTTTTCAGAAATGTACGGGCCTTGGCCAAGTACAATTCCTACACTACGGATCTGATTGTAATGGGGGTGTAATTATAGTGAGTGGTGATGATTGTGATGGTTGTGATAATTGTGATGGTTGTGATGATTGTGATGATGAATGTGGTTGTGTGAGGGCCCGTGCTTGTGGGCCGTTTGTCTGTGGCTGAGAGGACATGTGTAGCTGGTTGACACTTCGTGTTTGTGATGGGGTATCGTCGTCTATTTGCAGGAAATTCCTAACGATCCTACATGTATTCAAAATAACAGCTTTCTGTAAAATAATGTATGTATGTTGTGGCAGGTTAAGTGTATTGAGTGAGTGATGTAGTTGGTATGGAATAACTCCAGTTGTGGATAGCACTATGGGGACTATTATAACTCTCTGTAATTTCCACATTCTCTTTATTTCATCTTTGAGGTCTGTATATTTTGTGAGTTTCTCTGATATTGTGGTTTGTAAATTGTGGGTATTGGGAATAGCGATGTCAATGATGAATGCAGTTTTACTGTTTTTGTCAATTAATACGAGGTCAGGTCTGTTAAAGTGTATTGTCTTGTCAGTCAGTATTGCTCGGTCAAAGTATAATTTGTGCGAGTTATTTTCAAGAACAGCAGATGGAGTGTATTTATAGTAAGGGACTGGTGGTTGAGTTATGAGGCTGTACATTATTGCAAGATTTTGGTGGATTACGTTGGCGACCTGGTCATGTCTATGTTTGTAATGTGTTTGGACTATGGATCTACATGCACCGGTTATATGTTGGATAGTTTCTGAAGCGCTATTGCATTTTCTACACAAGTCAGTCGGTAAATGTGGAGTCCGGATTATATATTTTTGGTAATTTCTGGTTTCGATTACTTGATCCTGGATTGCTAACATGAACCCTTCTGTTTCCGGGAATAACTCTCCTCGGCTTAGCCACTCGTTCGACGCAGTTAAATCGACGTTGGTTTGGCGTAAGTCGTGGAGATGTCTGCCATGGAGAGCTTTCTGGGCCCACTGTTGCAATTTTGTCTGTCGGTCTGTCTGTATCTCATTTGTCTGTGTCATTATGTCTGCTAAGTTGAGGGGTGTAAGACGATCATCATTTGTAACTATTGCCTTGTGTAACGGAGATGTTGTAGCTTTGTGGTGGAAGTATGTACGTAAGTTAGTTATTTGCTTATTATGGAGATTTGTAACATCTATAAGTCCTCTTCCTCCCTCCCTGCGAGGGAGGGTTAGCCTCTGTATGCAGGATCGCGGGTGATGCTTTCGATTTTTTGTCATTGTTGTATTAATACTGCGTTGTATATTTTTAAGTTCTGTTTTCGTCCATTTTACTATGCCAAAAGAATACGTTAAGATAGGGACTGCAAAAGAATTAATTGCTTTTATTGTATGTTTAGCGTATAATTGGGTCTTCAGAATACTATTTAACCTATGTTTGAATTTTTGTGTAAGTGAGTTTTTAGTCTCTTTGCAGTGTATTTGCTTTGACTGGTGATATCCTAAGTATTTGTAGGTTTCGTTCTCATCTAATGGGTCAATCTGTTCTCCGGTGTGTAATTGGTAACTGTGTTTGAAAATTTTTCCTGATTTTACTGAGTTGATCTTGCATTTGTCAATGCCAAACTCCATGCAGATGTTCTTAGAGAATGTTTCTGTAATTTGGGCTAGTTCTTCCAGACTATTTTGACTTGACGCGTATAATTTAAGATCATCCATATAAAAAAGGTGGTTTAGTTTAAATTCTTCTTTTTGGCTAGGGTCTTCATTATCATTGTAGCTTAATGTGTATCCTGTATTCAACATATTTAGATGATTTGATAGTGGATTGAGTGCCAGGCAGAACCACAAGGGGCTCAGTGCGTCGCCCTGAAAAATCCCTCTTTGTATTTTTATTAATTCAGTCTCTATTGTATCTTTATTTATATATATCTTTAGCTTGGTAGTCCAACTTTGCATTGCTGTGCTAAGGAATGATATTATCTGAGGATGAAGCTTGTATATTTCAAGAACTTTTAGCAACCAGGAGTGTGGAACCGAATCATAAGCTTTTTTATAATCGATGTACATTGTAAATAAGTCCTTCTTTTTCTTCTGAATTTGTTGTAAAATTACTGAATCTATGACTAACTGCTCTTTGCATCCCTGACTAAATTTTTTACATCCTTTTGCTGCTCTGTTAGGATTTGATGTCTGTCAATGTGTTTGTAAATAGTTTCTGTTAGGCAAGCTGTAATTATTTTGTAAATAGTTTGTAAGCAAGTGATTGGTCTGTACTTAGCTGGATTACTAGAGTCATTGTGATCTTTGGGTAGCATGTATGTAATTATTATTATTATTATCTAATTATTTGTCTTTTATTACTTAAAATAATTTGAGAATAAAAAGAAAACGTAAAATTTTCACTCAGTATTACGCGTTTACAAAATTACGCCGTTTGACACGTTTTCAAAGTGACGTAACCGGTAATACTCACCGCGTATTTTTTAAATACTAGTGATTTGTCACTTGAAAGTTTTATTATTTTATTTTGAAAATAAATATCGCGTTTCGCTTCTTCTTTCTTAATACGAACTGCTAAGGAATGGAACAACTTGCCGGCACCTGTTTTCGCCGAGGACTACAATTTGGGTGTCTTTAAGTCGAGAGTGAATAGGCTTCTTCTGGGAAAGCACGCTACATCTTAGACCTTATTGTCACTCTCCATCAGGTGAGATGAGTCAAGAGCAAATCCATTTACCTAATATAAAAGAAAAAATTTTTTTGAATACTGCCCTTAGTGGAAATAACTGTTACTTATATGATTCGGAAATTTACTGTTGCCCCTCACTAGTGCTTTCAGTCTGACATTTGTCAAATCGGGCATGATACAACGGCCCGACTATAGCAATATTATAGTAAGATCCTCCAACCGATTTGGCTACGGCGCCACGTTATAGCGCGCAAGTGTATGCACATTTTTTATTTCTTTATTTAAGGGCCTCGTTCACCACCTCTGAGTAAAGTGTCAAGTAATTTACTCTTCAGTTAATGTTGGTTCAGAGAACATTGGCCCCTTGACACTTTACTCGTAGGTAACGAGGCCCTAAGTGTTTTAATTTCTTAGGTCGAAAAGATGTTGTAATATTTTTTCAAAGAAAATTGGCATTAAAACTACCTAAATTTTCTCAATGTCGCTAGGTAATAAGCTAACTTTCCTGCTCTTTTGTAGCGAACTTTTGTGTCTGGAGTCCTCTCAGAAGTACCTCATTGACACTTTCGAGCCTTATTCTTTACGGTCATTGTCACCCAAGAAGCCCTGTAAAAGAAATGAGGTTATCCGACGTAATTTTAACTAGTGATGTATCTATATGGCTTGAGGCTTGCGAGTCCTTTTGTTTTGAATTTGGAGTCTTTGGTTACCTCATTTGTACCTTATGAAGTTAGACGACACGATAGATTTTTATTAGTTAGCCTATTATGAGTTCGATCAATCGTACTTATTCATTTATTCGCATACATTTCTAATATATTTTTATTTTATATAGTGTCCGCCCTCACTTCGCTTCGGGACCGTAATTCAAAAATGAACTAATAGATGAACTCCAAATGTTAGGGGATCGAGTCAGCGACACCAACCCCTAGGGGTTGCCACCGTGGCAGACAAGAATACAAGCCTACCTAAAGTCCCGCGAACCTCGAAACTTCGAAAGTAGAACTCGAGGCCGAGCGACATTGTCTTTGTTGACAATGATGAATGACTCCTTAAATAAAGAAATTAAAAAAAAACTCGAGGCCCGACGTCTGCACATCACTACACCCAAATGAAAGGGGAACAAAACTGGTTATAAAACCAGATTCCCTAAAAGTGAAAAGAAAAAGAAATGTCTTGGAAAATGGTTTACGTAAATAGAATTTCAATGGAAAGACGTTATGTAAACAATCTTAGCGTTATTAACATAATGTTTTTCCACCTTTTGTAAGACAACTTTTGTTTAGAAGAGTAAGTAACTTTTGAGTTTCTGGTGTCCTCTCGGAAGAAAACTACATTCCAATCCAGTGGTAAACATATTGGCATTCTTAAGTGTTCTATATGGACCTAAATTGAGTAAGTACACTACTTTCATTTCATTCCCACCCTACACAATACCAATATTTTAGTATCTACATACATAATATTACACCCATTGTACCGAACAAATAGAAGTGTTCATCACACGAAAGTTTGTCCAGGATGGGGATCGAACCCACTAACTTTGGTGTATGTACAAGGTAGGGTGATTACCAACCAGTACCAGTAGTACCAGTTTTTTTTTTGTGGCAGATGAGCAAATAGATCACCTGAAAGCAATTGCCATCGCCCATAGACACTTGCAACACCAGTAGAGTCACAAGTGTGCTGATAACCTTTAACCCTCTTTCCCCCTAATGGGGCCTCCGAAACCCTGGCTCACTCGACGAAACACAGCGCTGCATCACGCCGTACTAGCTATAGTACCGCTGCAGCCAAATTGTCGCGCAGCTGTTGATTTAAATAGGTACTACACTTAGTTGTGGGACTAATGGAAGTAGGTACTTATACTTCGGTCGGTACCACAAACAAGCACATTTAATCTAAGTTGGTGCATAACACGCCGAGCTGAGAACTGTCTGCGACCAACTTTATACAACTAGTTCGACTACTGGGAGGATCAACAGAAGGTAACTCAGCTTACGTCGATTAGATTAAGATGGTTGATGAGAAGGATGACTGGCGAGAGCCAACACAATTAATATATTAAAAAACCGTTCCGAATTGGAAACATGTAAGTCATAAAGATAAGTAAATAATCTTGTGATTATGTACCTTATTACAGTATGATTTACAAAGATCGGATTAAACGCAACAACTTTATTATTGTACTTATCTTACAATATTCAAGGCAAAGGTATGGGAAAGAATCTAGTGAAATCTTTCTAATTCGACTGCATTGTAGAGTGCATGGTATAGGCCCCTGTCGATCACGACGATAGATCACACCTTATAAATACGAGACCCATAACTTTGATTGTGACAGGTATATTCTCGTAACGAACCAGTAACCAATAAGAATAAGTTTAGGTTAGTGGAAAACTCGCCCGAAAAAAACTCGCTCGAGAATTTGACGATTTTTAAAACTCTTGATATTCTCGGCGAGTTTTCCCCTAACCTAAACTTATTCTCATTCGTTACTGGACGGCTTATTTATACGCCACCTGGTCGATGCATATGATATTACTGTCTGGTATTTATTATTATTTTTATTTACTTACAGAGAGGTAGTACCTCTATATGCGAGTAACTTAGTTACCCAACTCAGAGCTAAAGCTGAAGCTTAGGTGTGGCATTAAAAATGAGAGGTCGGTTTTGGTAGACGCTGATAAGCACAATAAAGAGAAATGAGCAGACATATTTATGTAAATCACTCACCAGAATATAAATAAGTAAACAAATATTGTCGTAAGAGAGGTCGGTTTTGGTCCACGCTGATTAGCGTAATAAATAGAAATGAGCAGATAATTTTATATCACACATCAGAATATAAATAAGTAAATGATTTTTGTTAAACGTATTTTTTTTTATGTGATAGGTAGCAGACGAGCAGGCGGACTGCCCTGTTACGCACAACTCTGCTATCTCAAAAAACATAGTTTTGAGAAAAATGGCTTTGAAGTTTTAAACAAACATTTACTTGTAGCGTATTAAGGAAACATGCTATATAATTGAAACTGACAGATTAGGTGTGTAAATGCTTCTAGAACATATTGACATATATATTTTTTTTATATCTATAAAACTTAATTTTTAAATTGAGATAAACGAGTTTCGCATAACCAGAATTTCATACAAATGTGGTTACGCGTCGTGTGATAACTTAAGTTAGATGAGTTGGGTGCAACCAAAACACACGATGCAGGGAAAGCCTATCTATGTTATCTATTTAGTTGTATTAGATGCGTCTGACTAAAAGGCCCTGTTTTCTGACTAGTGGTTAACCAATTGTCAAAAAACCTTAACAAATTGGTAAATATCGCTGAAATGTATTTTTTGACCAATAGTTAGCTGAACCAATAAGCGATTGCTAATCAACGAAAGAGGTCCTGGCGAACCACCCACCAACCCTGGTCCAGCGTGGTGGGTTATGGTAAAATCCTCCTAATCAAGAAGACAATATTGCCTCGGCCCCCAGTTCACGGCAGCCCTGCTATTCTGGTTTTGTTAACGACAGGCAGACAGGCAGGGGGTGCTAAGAATCTCCGGGATAAGGAAGGCCGCCACACCACACTGGCCGAAGAACTCGACCAAGTGGTGAAAATCCTTCGGGACGAGGGTGCAAAATTCTGTGAGTGGTTACGTTCGGGCAAGCGGTCTAAACTTTCGAAAGAGACTCTGGGCCTAATGGACAAGAGGCGGAACGATCCATCAGTCACTTCGGCAGAACAACGTGCTCTGAATAAGTCCATCTCCAAGCTGTTAAGACGTGACCTCCGAAGCTTCAATGCACTCAATACAGAGAGCAATTGAGCAGAACCAGGGGCCCAAAGTCTTCGTACAACAGCTTGGAAGGAGCCACCTGTCAAAGTTGACCATAACAAATGGAGAAGTCACCACGTCAAAGCCAGAGATTCTTTCGGAAGTTTACACCTTCTATAGCCAGTTATAAAGTCAAAGTCAAAGTCAAGGCCCCGGGAGAAGACGGAGTCACAACCGAGCTTCTGAAAGCAGGTGCTGGAGGAACTTTTCTCCGGAAGAACTCTTAGGGCGTGGCAGCGGAGCTTGGTCGTATTGTTCTTCAAGAAAGGCGACAAAACCTTAATGAAGAACTATCGACCAATTTCACTCTTATGTCACGTCTAAAAGTTGTTCTTAAGAGTCATTTCGAATCGCCTTACACGAAGACTTGACGAAGCTTAACCTGCAGAGCAGGCCGGGTTCCGACGGAGTTATAGCATCATATACCATATTCATACAGTGAGACAGGTTATACAGATGACCAAAGAATACAACCAGCCCCTGTGCATGGCGTTTGTGGACTAAGAAAAAGCTTTGACTCCGTCGAGAACTTCTCGAGGCCTTGGAGAGGTGCAAAGTCGATTGGCGATATATCGAGGTGTTAAGGTGTCTGTACGACGCCGCTAATATGTCCGTAGTAGTCCAAAATGACCAAACCGAGCCAGTCCTGCTGCGACGTGGTGTGAGACAAGGAAATGTTATATCTCCGAAACTCTTCTCTGCTGCGCTGCAGGACATGTTCGAAACGCTTAACTGGAAAGAGCGCGGAATCAATATTAATGGCGATGTCACACCTGCGATTCGCAGACCACATCGTCATCTTGGCAGAAACCTTACATGACCTACAGGAGATGGTGAGCAGCCTGGCTGAATCTTCCAAACACATCGGTCTTCGGATGAACTTGGATAAAACCAAGGTCATGTTCAACGAGCTCGTTGATCCGGGACTGGTCACAGTTAATGGAGTACCTCTCGAAGTTGTCCAGGAATATGTCTATCTAGGACAAACGCTCCAATTAGGCAGAAACAACTTCGAGAGAGAAGCTAATAGAAGAATTCAGCTAGGCTGGGCAGCATTTGGTAGGCTTCGTCAAGTCTTCTCATCGCCCATCCCTCAAAGTCTTAAGTCGAAAGTCTTCAACTAGTGCGTCCTCCAGGTCATGGCTTTCGATGCCGAGACGTGGACACTCACTGCTGGACTAGTCCACTTGTTTAAAGTCGCTCAAAGAGCTATGAAAAGGGCTATGCTCAGAGTATCTCTGAAGGATCGCATCAGAAATGATGTAATCCGACAGAAAACCAGAGTCCAGAGTCACAGACATAGCCCACCGAATTATCAAACTGAAGTGGCAATAAGCTGGTCACATTAGTCGCAGAATTGACAACCATACGAGCCGTAAAGTCCATGAGTGGAGATCGCGACTCGGTGAGCCAAGTGTTGGACGCCCTGCGACAAGATGGGATGATGACATTGGAAGGCTGGCTGGTGTGGGCTGGATGAGAATGGCCGAAAATCTGGAGCAGTGACGTTTTGGTAAAATTTATGGGTGTAATTGGGCGTACATATTTCAATTTTGAATTATTTGGGTAAAATAATAATTTTTCTTTGATAAAATTTGTGATGACGCATTACAAGATTCACTTTATTTATTATCTTGCTTCTTCCTAGTCGCTATCAAAAAAAAAATACAAATTTATTTTAGGGACATCGTAATACTTAAAAATTATCTTAATTTTTTTTAGTCCAATTAAAAACAAACTGGATCCTCCTTATTGCAATAAATATCCTTATCACCGTACGAAAGCCTATCATACCGTACCATTGTCATTTTACGGTGACTAAACTTAGCCATGGTTTAAACACAACACACACAATTGTGGGAGAGCCATGCTTCGGCATGAAAGCCATGGCCGGCTCGACCGGAGTGATACCACTGCCTCACAGAAAACCGGCGTGAAGCAGCTCCTGTGCTGTGTTTCGCCGAGTGAGTGAAGGTACCGGAGGCCCACAGGGGGGGAAGGGGATAAAAGTTTAGCAGCGCACTTGTTGCATGTGTTCATGGGCGGCGGCAATTGCTTACCTTCAGGTGATCCGCCTGCTCGTCTGCTACCTATCACATTAAAAAAAACACTAATTAACGTGGCAAGTAAATTAATGACAGCAACAGTTTGAAAACAAAACTAACTTTAGACCACTTGTGTAAAATGGGGGTAAATTTTTAAAAGGGGGCTAAAACTAGCTTAGTTCCGATTCCGTGTATTTAACTAAGTAAGTAGGTATTATATTTTTGTTTCCTCTGTTGTCTAATATCTGTAAACACAAGTGCTTAAGCTACTTAGTTCGGAGTCAGGTCAATGTATTGGATGTTGTGTGATTAATTATTAATTAGCTACCATAGCTCTGTTTCCTTTTAGATATTGAACCCAAAAAATAAATAGGATGATGTAATAAGGAAGAAGTTTCTCTCTCTCCCTTAAGCTTAAAGACTTATCAAAGGCAAAGGCATTGTGTAATATTATGCCGATGGAAAAAGTTATATCATCTTTCGCCTACATACACGAGGAGATTAAAAAGTTAAGAGCAGGCAATGAATACTGAATACTGTATTGTTAAGACTTTTTCGACCTTCATTTTCAAGGAGTGACAGTAAAACTGGGGCGCAATTTTCTGCTTAATTCTCAATCGCTTTGATGAAAACCTAGGAAATTTATGTGTTCAGAAATTGGGGATTAACTGTTTCATATCATCAATTTTCTTTCCATCAACATCTCCTTTCTTTAATTATTATAGAAAATTATACTATAAATTATAGAAAAAAAAACTTAATACGTAATAAAAAAAGTATTTTGTTTTATTTATTTATTTATTTATTGATAAAGGTACACCAACAGTATACATATATAGCGTTACAAGTATTTAAATAAGTATAGTACAGGTCTTATATATATACCCTTTATAGGTGTACACAACATTGATAAAATCTACGTAAGAACACAAAGATAAAACTAAAAATATATTTTACACCTAGTGTTACCTATTCATATAATATTCTGTATTTCCAGAGAGCTACAATTTGGGTGTCTTTAAGTCGAGAGTGAATAGGCTTCTTCTGGGAATGCACGCTACATCTTAGACCTTATTATCACTCTCCATCAGGTGAGATGAGGTCCAGTGCAAACCCATCTTATATGATATGATATTATGATGGGTACCGGAGGCCCACCCGGGGGGAAGGGGATAAAAGGTTGGCAGCGCACTTGTAACTCCACTGGTGTTGCAATCAGGTGATCCGCCTGCTCGTCTGCTACCTATCACATAAAAATATATATATATATATAAAAAATCTGTGATAAAAAATAATTTCGAATGCAGCTGGTAAAAAAACACTTACTTATATTTTTTCACCAAGTCGTTCTGTCTAAAAGATAAAAAACTTGTTTCAAATCCCAGTTTTTTATTTTGGTTAACTAACTATAACTACCTACTGGGTGTCTAGAAAATTTTCCGTGCTACACTTTTTGGCTCACCATTACATGGTTGGCAATGTTTGCTTATAGCGGTAAGTTGTTTGTCTACCTTTTCCTGTTGCATTATTAACTAAGTTTTGTACAGTTACCTTTTGTTTGACGCTTGTGAGTGATGTGACCACGGCTACTTTATAGTCGCCCTAGGGTATTTGGCTGCCGGCAAAACTCGGAACTAATAGTTTTTTCCCTAATGCTAAAAGTGCCCTCTGTCTGTCAATGTCACCGAGCCTTCTGTAGCGCTACCATGAGTTGACATCTAAAACTGACATAACGTAAACTATTGCTCTGTCTCTTTCAAATTGCTTTCAAAAGCATCACAATTAAAGAGACAAAGCGATAGTTTTCGATAGCGAGGATAGTATTTCAAACTCATGGTAAGGCTACTAAGCGTGGTCACATTAAAACGCAGCTAAAACGTCAAGCAGTAAGAACAAAACAATGTACAGTCAGCCACATATCAGATTACCACAAACTGTACAATTTCCTCAATTGTTATTCAACCTAATGTGTTCGGCAGTAAGATGAGAGTTTTGATTGAAGAAATTTGATAGTTTTGTATACTTTGATGTGTGACTGTTTTTTTTATGTGACACCTGCAACACCAGTAGAGTCTCAAGAGTGCTGCCAACCTTTAAACCCCTTTTCCCCCAAATGGGCCTCCGGTACCTTCGCTCACTCGTACTCAACGTACTTAATAGTGTACTTAGGTACTCAATAATAGATGTCACTTTAGTCCCCATTTTAATGAATTATATAATCCTACTAGTGGCCCGCCCTCACTTCGCTTCGGGACCGTAATTCAGAAATGAACCAATAGATGGCGCTGTGTCCAATTGCATCGCGCAAGCGTTTCGTGTTTTCGGTTTACCTATAGGTAAGCCTTGTCGTTGTCCATTGAAGTTATCTCTTTATAAAGACTATAGATAGATATAGATATATCCTATACGTTTCGGAAGAGATGTTACTGACAATGAAGATTCAATGTAGGTTACACATATCTCCTGTCCATAGCACGCATCGTCCCGAGCTCAATACAAATGCAAATCCGATGATTCAGGTCATCGCCTGCGACTGCACCGAACACGTCCGATGCACTAGCAAGATACGTGCTAAACAATGTTGATAGTAGTTACGTACAGCCACACATCAAAGTGTACAAAACTGTCAAATTACTTCAATCGACTCTCATCTTACTGTCATACACATTAGGTTGAATATTAAGGAAATTTGACAGCTTATGTGTGGCTGACTGTACCTACATTTACGAGTAGTTTCTACTATAAAATTAAAGAACTCAAAATGGTCGAAACACCAAAAGAATTAAAAATATAGGACTGAAAAAAACTCAAATAATTAAAAGATCTGAAGACTTAGAATAATGTTAGTTGTAAGTTCTGCAATAAACATGTTTTTTTTTGCGACTATGAGTGACGTTAATGAAAAAAAAAACATTTGTCCATCAATTACTTACGATTATTTTATTTGCCGTTGATAATGTCGTCTTCGTTGAAATTAAATATGGCATAAGATAAGTATTTATTATTTATTTATTTGATTTCTAATAACACGGAAATTGCCAAACACAATTGCCAGGTATATACGACAAACTAAGATGGTACCCCAAACCTCGTCCCCTGAGCCATACCACTCGTCTTGGCGGGAGATCTTCCCTTTTCAGGGGATATTCCATTCCTACATATACATATATAGGTAATGACATCTTTTATGAAATATTTCTACAATAGAACCTTTTTGTGAGCCTTTTGGATCGGAAGTTATTACCAAAAGTCGTATGCCAAATCTATTTATGTAGGCTCCCATCTCTCCGCCGTCCCTTTCCGAGGCTGATTACATTATTTCGGAGGTTTAGAGTGGTTTCAGATTAGCGTATTTTTGTACGCGTATACGGTTATTTCAGCATAAGTACGAGCTTATACGCTCGTTTTAAAAATACAGAAGCTGAAAATCCGGACGTTACGTTTCCTTAGCTCGGATTTTACCCTTTCATAAGCGCTGTGTCACTTTTGTTTGGATGCAACAGGTATACCTATTGACTGGCCGAATAACGCATTTGGTAGTGACCATACTTCATACCCCAAAGGTCATGGGTTCGATCCGCACCCTGGACAAACATTCGTGTGACACAATTGTGTTTATTCAGTGTCTGAGTGTAGTATGTTATTTATATGCATTTAAGTATTATAGGTATTTGTGTGTTTTGTCTGTTGTCTGATAGTTGTAACACAAGTGCTTAAGCTACTTAGTATCTAGATAGCCACGGAGTCAGATCAATGTGTGAGATGTTGTAAAAATTTATTTATATGGCGTGCGTATACGAGAGCGCTTAGGCGTATTCACGTGAGCCGAAAAATACCTAATGTCATGACGTTCTCATAGTACCTAACTTTTCTGTTTACGTGTCACGTTTAACTTAAAAGCGCGCGAACGCTCGTACGATTGCCAAATCGCACCTACACGCGCTTTAAAAAACGCTTATAAAACGCTAGTCTGTAACCGCCCTTAGATACTTAATTTAATATAAGCTGCGCCCCGCGGTTTTACCTATTGATGGTGGACTATTAATAGCCTATAGATAGTCCGTTATCGACTGAAAATCGATTGTAAAGTCGTCACCAAGTCGAGCAGAAAAGCGGCCACCAAGATATCTACCAGACACAAGCGTTCATCACACGGATGTTTGTCCAGGGTACGGATCGAACGCACGACCTTTGGCGTATGAAGCCACCAAATGTTTCAATATCGCCTACCTGCCACACCAGGGAATCATAAGTGTGCCGTGGCCTTTGAAAATCAAATTCGATATTTTCTCGGAGGATTATTTATTTATTCGTTGTTCGTGCGAAAATATGATTTTCCCAGCCGTTACCTACAAAGCGGTCCAATAAATGGTTACAGCTGGTCATGGCGCATGCAATCCATCACGTGGCTGCGAGTGGCAGCGCAATAAACCATAGGCACCTATAAAATGTAACTATTCCCCATATTACTGTAATGGAATTGCCAGTTAAGGCGCCGCTCTTACATTCACTGAATATGTAAGAAAAATTATACTTAAGTATTTAAGCTCCAAAATTGGGACCGCAGATACAGCGAATAATCCGCTAGGCTCAAATAAGGCTTGGTTACTGTAATGTATGATGATTATACTAATGAGGACACTGTATGTAATGTTAAATATTATTTATTTATAAAAGGCATGCTAGCATAATCTTACATGGACAAGACAAGATAATGACAGACGTCAAAAACGGAGAACGCAATTGTCACTGGCTGCGTTCAGGAATTAACCAATACATAGATAATATACCATTCATGACAGTTACTTTAATCAATTTATTAATTCATTTGTAATATTGATTTGACTTGCATTAAGCTATTTGAATTGGATTGAATTGAGACGCATTGACAGCCAGCAGGACGTCATATAAGAAGCAGGTTCAAAAAGAGATGGCGTGATCACATGGACCACTTCTTCAACAGTTGGTCAACCACCGCTACACGTAGAGTGCATTGGCGGCATTTGGGGAGGGCTTTTGCCCATTACTCTTAACATTTACTTTTTTTCATACTACTGGCGACAAACAATCAAGCGGGTCAGCTGTTGGTAAGCAATCACCGACACCCATAAACATTTGCGAGATCAGAGAGGTTGCTGATGCGTTGCCGGCTTTTTAAAAAGGAGAACTTTTTAAGAGAAGACTCTTAAAGGTTCCTAAGCTAAGGAAAATAGTACTGCGACTAAACCATTCCAAAAACAGAGATTCGTGGAAGAAACTAGTCTGTGTCTCCTTAAACTGCCTGCTGCCATTTTCCACATGGGAGACCATGTGTAAACTAGGAAGATGGCGCTATCGAGAAAATTTATCATACATTCTGACGTTACACAAATAAATATCAAATAACAAGTACCTAAGTATATAGTACTAATACTGTTTGTTAGTATGAAGATCGCACATGGGCGGCGGGGGTGCGGCACGGCAGAGACGTCGCGCTATTGGATTGTACATTTTCTCTGTCTAGATCAAGACATAACAATACCCTTAGACATTAGCTTCTTTAATTTTCAATCAAATTAATTGGTAGCTATTATTTCGCCAAAGCTTCGTCATACAAAAGGAACGCTCAGGCTACTTAGATAGTGCTTGTACAATACCCTATAAGGGGTTGCTTCTACGTCACTCTTCATTATCGTTATTGATGGCTCGTGTCGGCACTTTTGAGTGCTTCAGTTTAATTTTGTTCGCCTATTAGGATCCATTTTGTAGTAATAGACGTCGATTTTGAATTAATTAGATCTGAAAATGTGTGAAAGTTGGAACGTGATCCACATAGCAGTATAAAAAGGGTCACCAGCTATTTTTCATAAAAACGTGCCCTGTTCGGTGGCCTACAAATATAAAAGCTTTATTGATATGGTAACTAATAGTTTAAATGTCAGATTTATTAATTCTCTAACTTCTTAAGTAATGTGTAAATATTCTTTAAATTAAGAAATAAATTGTTTTTCTTGCTTCATATAAGTACAAGTGCACGGTATATTCTGACTGTCTCTGGCCTTATGGCGCTTTTTGATAGTGACAGCCCCATACGCCAAAGGTTGTGCGTTCGAGCTAAACCCTGGACAAAATTTGTGTTATGAATACTCATTCTTATAATTAACTAGCAGCCGCCCGCGACTTCGTCCGCGTGGAAAAGTTTTTACCCCCCCTTTTAACCCCTTACAACCCCCTTTTCCGCAATAAAAAGTAGCCTATGTTCTTTCTCAGGGTCTAGATCATATGTATACCAAATTTCATTTAAATCCGTTCGGTAGTTTTGGCGTGAAAGAGTAACAGACAGACAGACAGACAGACAGACAGACAGACAGACAGAGTTACTTTCGCATTTATAATATTAGTTAGGATTAGGATTCTTCTACTGTCTGATATAATATCCGAAACACAGGCGCTTAACCTTACTTACTTATAGGTATCACTAAAAAGCCTAGGTAAAAAAGATAACCTGACCCGGGTCAAATCCGAGATCCCAAATGCAATGCAAATTAAGTTGTAGGTCTCAAAACCGAGTATTAGTCAGCTATGTATAAACCAATTGTTGGAGCGAATTCCTGGTGTACATAAACGGCTAGATACAGTCACAAAGGCTGTACTGGACATGACTGGGGCGGGTCGCTCCAGGAGCCAATTAATTTACCTGCACGTGCTGGGAGCGACAGCCCTATGGCTCTAATTTGTGTCAAATGAGTTCATTTAGTTCCCATGCAACACTTACATCGGATTGCATGGTCTGCAGTAACGTGGCTCATGGACATTTCCTCTTTGAGAAGGGCTAAATGTCGCAGCCGGATCGTATAATCCGCCGTATTACATTACGGCAAGCTATTATCAAAAACAGGGCCGTTTTGAAATGCGGCGGATCAACGATTAGCCGCATTGTCAATGAGATACGTTATTCAATAAGGCGAGCCACGTTTAGCCGCATCGTACTATTTATTATAACAACTGTTGCTACAACACAAAATTATCTTTACATGGTTACACCCAGAAATCCTCAATATTATTGCGGGTGGTCATAAAAAAAAATAACCCTAACCTATGCAAGACTTAGTTTTTTTTTTAAATAAAACAGAGTCGCGTATGATGATAATATGTGTGAAAGCGCCAAGAGTGTTAAGAACCAAAGATGCGGTTAATCTCCCACCTAATTACATTATGGCTAGCCGTATTGAATGACGAATGGTGCCGAATTCAATCTGCCCATTTTTTAATCAGCCGTATTCAATCCGGCTAATCATTAAACCGCCGCAACCGGACTTCGAAACGACTCCGTCGTTATACAGGGTGTATCTGTGAACATTTATACTCTGATTCATAATCATGTAAAATAAACTGACAGATGAAAATTACAAGTTTCTATGCATTTTGAGCTTATGTGCAAGCACATAAGGTTCAAAGTATGGTGTCTGATCAGAAAAGATCCAAAATTAAGGGATTAAGAAGATCTCGACGGTGCAGCTGACTGTGTGGTATCCAAAGTTCGTGCTAGGCTGAAGTCTCTACGCACAGCGGCTTAGGCCGTGCGTTAGTCCGTCAGTCAGCAAGGTCAAAGCATTTTATTACAAAAGACAGATTGAACAACATGGCAATAATGGCATTTTTATTGCCTTAAGTCAATGATTCCCAAAGTGATTTAGGTGGGTCCACGGGAGACTTGCTGGGGGTTTCCGTAGGAGTGAACAAAAAATGGGGGTCCATAAAATGTTAATGGGGGTTCTGTTTTTGATAATAAAGAGCAAAAATGTAAGAATAGTTTTTATGGTGTCGATTATTTGAAATATGGTTTTGTTCCATCAGAGACGGACAAACAATTGCCCATGTGCCAGTTTGAGCAATGACATTCTTTTCTATTCTTTTATACTCGTATATAAAGTGTAATAAAATGTACCGTTTTTCGTTTTTATTTTACCTATTTGAACGGGACAGAACTCGGAAAGAGACAATATATATTTTATGGTAACTTTAAGAGTGTGGTAGAAATGTAGCAGCAGAGGATCCACCGAAACCAGTCACGAGAAAAATAAGTTTGGGAACTACTGCCTTAAATCTTGGCACGTCATATTGTAATCCATCAAGTGTGGACTTAATGTAAAGTGTCTTTAAGTCATGATGACGTATGACGCGGTCAATTTGCTACTTTAGGCACTTGTTTACCTCTAATGGCCGCAGTCTCGCACGTAAGTATTTTTTTTATGATATAAGTGGCAGACGAGCCTACGGTAAGCGATTACCGCGATTTAAATCGTCATTAAATTACAAAATTTGTATTTAAATCTGCAATGGCGTAGCCGTATTAAGATAGGATACGTCAAATGTATGTGATGTAGTGAAATATTTATTTATTTAAATAGTCATGACGTGTCTCCATGAAGCTCCGCCCTCATCCGACAGCTATCCGAAATTATTATAATTTAAAATTTTATACCTACGGATATTTTTCCAAGTCAGATATCCGTTGGCTGAACCTTCCAATCCCGAGAAACAAAAACGAAGAGAACACAATACGTCGTACCAGGATATTGCCAACTTATAATAGAGCAATATTAAACTTCAAAGCAGGATCTTTTACATGTCAGAATCAGATCGGTTTCATCAAACTCCGATGGAATCTGAAGAGGGCTGTGAAGGAAAATTATTTAGATCCGAGTCTAATATCGTTATGTTTGTAGGCAGTCATTGTTTTTCAACTTTGAGGCCGATGGATTTCCGAATACACGTCGCATTTCCATTTTTTTAACACGAACTGACGGCTCTCTCTATGATAACATTCTTTCTTTCTTTTCTTTCTTTTTGCGCCAGACAATTACACAAATCAACCTCAAACTAGGACAACCCCTGTGCTATGAGTGCATTCAATTCACAAATTTTCGTGATACTTAATTATATACTTATTTATTATACGGCATAGTACACATTTCGAGATTTTTAGTAGAGATTGATCTGGAGACCAATTCTTGTGCACGCGATATTGAAGTTGAATTGGAAATTTGTATGGACAAATTTTTGAAATCTCTAAATTCGACTTCAATGTATAGCACCACTGAATATACACTTTTGGCATACCTATTAGGATAGAATTTGAGTATCTATTAGCATAAAGGATTTAAGATCTGCCTCAAAAATATCATGAGTGTAGTGAAGGAAAGTGAAATAATTGCCTTAGTAAAGAATTTAAAATAAATTTTATAATTATTAAAATGCGCCCTACCCTTGTCGCCTAAAAAAAACTAAAAAATATCTATGAAATCTCATGCCTATTTAAGGCATAGAACCTAAAAAAGCGGCATAAATTAACCATTCCATGCGGATAAAGTCGCGGGAAAAATCAAGTCTTGAATATTAAGAAGCTCCCACTTATGATGATGAGTGTTTCCTTTAGAAAAGGGCTTCTAGGGATCTCGTGGACACGTAACGTAGATAAAGCGAGGAGGGACTCAAAGAGGTAAGAAATGGGGTATTTAGATAAAAAAAGTAAAAGAAACCAGTGGAGCATTAATTAATACTAGCTTTGGCCCGCGACTTCGTTCGCGTGGAGTTTAGGTTTTACGACTTCACATTAGAAACCTCAAAAATTGTAGCCTATATTGTGTGTTTTCTAATGTATAAGCTATATTGTGGTAAAGTTTCATTCAAATCCATTCGATTCCCGCACCAACACAAATGTTTGTTGATGAAACGGACATTTGTGTTGGGTCTGGGTGTTTGTGGTTCCTTCGTTGTTTCTGGTTTCCATAGTACAAGGGAAAACCTTAGTTTGGGACCAGGACAATGTATATGATGTTGTCTCAATTGATTTAAAATTTATTGTAAATGTTATTTACGCGTAAAATTCGCTTGAATTTGACGTCACAAACGGTTGTATTCTAACATTTTTATAAATTGTTGATCGTTAAATCCGGGATGTAATTATTGGCAGTCACATCCAAAATCATGGTCTGGGCATACCCAGGGCTCAGAAGAGACAGCTTTGGACGCAACAAGTAGGCAATACTTAATTAAACTCTGAGATGAGATGAGGGTAGGCTAAACATTCACAGAGCGGCCTGAATTTTATAACTAAGTATTTTACTTATATCTATGTAAATTTACGTAATTTAGGTACAACTTCTTTCGCACCGCAAGATTCGTTGATTAAGGAGCTTAGCTTCGGCCTGGGTATACATTTGAAGTATAAGTCCAATTAGCCTCATGAATCTAGGCTAAGCCATAACTTGTCTGGCGAAACATCCGTCTAACAAGATAAATCCGAAGCGGGCTTATCTCCACCACAGTATGAAAATACCTAGTGCCAAGCTATGATTTACAATCTTGATCGATTAATGCTTGGTGATTTATTTTCCGCATATTAAAGTTTTTTTATAACTTACGAGAATAGTATAAAAATTAAGTTTAATTTTTATTAAGGTGGCTGGTAAAGCGCACTAGCGACGCTATTTTTATTATTTTTATTTCATTTATTTTATATTATTACTAGTGGCTCGCCTTCAATTCGCTTCGGGACCGTAATTCAGAAATAAACCAATAGATGGAGCTGTGTCCAATTACATCGTGCAAGCGTTTCGTGTTTTCGGTTTACCTATAAGCCTTGTCGTTGTCTATAGAAGTTATCTCTTTATAAATAGTATAGAAGAAGATATAGAAGATGGCTTTTTTTAGTATTTTAGACGTGCAGACGGATCGCGTGATGGTAGGTAAGTGATTGCAGCTGCCCATAGACACCCGCAACACCAGTGGAGTCACAACTGCTCTACCTAGTTTATATCCCGTTCCCACCCGATTGGGCCTTCGCTGCTTCACGCCGGTTTTCTGTGCGGCCGTGGTATATCACTCCGGTCGAGCCGGTTCATTCATGCCGAAGCGTGGCTCTCCCACGGTTAAATCTAAACTGTCATTCGACTAAAATGAAGATATTATGATACGTTTCCCATTCCATCAACTCAAATATTTAAGTAATTTAATTCCTTTACATGGCTTTGACTGTATTTCTAAAGTTGTTCGAGTCATATTTGAGTTCAGGGTTGGTGCCAGTAAATTTTGAGTTACATTTACGATTAAATAAGGGAAGTTGAATTTGTTTCCTGTTTTTTAGACAGTCGCGGAAATCATCCTTTAGAAGTTTTCCTATTGTCGAACGATGAATGGGAATTCGTTTTCCCAAAACGAATTCAAAGTCCCCACAAGTGAATTAACTTATATTTAGAACCTTAACGAATGTAACGATAAATTTTTACTTTTAAAAACTTTCTTTTGGATCAACTTCTATTTTTAGGGTTCCGTAGCCAAATGGCTAAAATTCGTCATGTCTGTTTGTTTGTCCGTTCGTCTGTATGTCACTTTATTCCGAAACTTTAAATAGTAGAACAGTCAGCTAGTCGTAGTTCTGATGTTCTAGTGTGATATTATCAAGATACGGCGGCTTACCTTCAAGATTGAAGAGGCACCCGAAGAAGAAGAAGTGTGCTATTACCAATAGTTTGTGTAATAATTATAATAATCTAAAATCTAAGAGCGTAAGAAATACTCCTGTACAAAAAAGTCTGCCTTTCTTGTAATAAATTTCCATGAAAAATACAATCAAGTACGTACTTAGTAAACGGATATTTTGCTATACATGACGATGAATAGAATTAATGTTTCAATACATATTTGAAGCATGAATAATAATATTACTGAAATTAATTTTACAGGTAGCCCCGGAGTAACACAAACGAATGAAATAAATCTAAAAAGCATTTTTCAGATTTATTCGTTTCAGTGAAAATTAAATGACTCTTATCTAATTGGTCCAATTGCTGAAATTGCTGAAATATACGGGGTTAGGCGGCGACTCAATACATTTTCGGTCCGATTGGTTTTAAATGGTTTTTTCTGTGACCATTTGAGTATCTAATTAAGAGATTCGATTTTATTACGCGATTGAACCAGTTTCCATTCCAAATTGGAATACGATCATTATTTTTTAAATTGGTAGCTGAAAATGTATGCTACAATACATGCTGTATATTTCGTTTTAATACTGTGTCCAGTTGATTTGACACCACCAATTATCACTTTTGAAAATCGGTGTTTCCTGTTAGGGTCTAGGTCCATTTTCAAAGCTTTCGATGGTCTCTGATAGACGTTTTCAGTTTCATTGGAATCATTTAAAGAGTCATGCCATGTAAAGCGTGGCCCATCGAAGGGCATTGTGTACTGGGGTCTTTGCGTTTACCGAGACGCGGTCACCGGTTCGACGACTGATATGGCCACTGCAACTTTAGTTTTAGTTTGTTTAATAGTATGTACTTAGATATTTTAAAATGCTAACTATGCAAAGCATGTAACTTAGTTTCCAATTAATTTGAATTGTAAAGAGTTAGAAACTTGGCGACAAGGCCCTAGTTAAAACAGATTTTTTAATTAATCTAGACACAAGACGGCTTTGCTAAACAGTTTCAAAGTATCTCTCTGGAATGATTATGTATGTCATGACGCCGTAAAATAATTATACACGTTTATGATTTAATTTCCTTCTAGTATATCGTATGAGTTAGCAAACTGAAGTGGTAGTGGGCTTGTCACATTAGCCGCAGAACTGACACCGCGACTCGATAAGCGTAGTGTTGGACGCCCTGCGACAAGATGGGATGATGAACTTCGAAGGCTGGCTGGTGTGGGCTGGATGAGAGTGGCCGAAAATCAAGAACAGTGACGTGCATTAGAGGAGACCTATGTCGAGCAGTGGACGAGCGTGGGTTGCCTGATGATGATGAGGATATCGTGCGATGTATCGTTATGTTGAGAATACTGAAGTCCGAAGGTTACGGTTCTCAAACAAATATTTATATTGTTTTAATATAAATATTTTTTTATGTGATATGGGGCAGACGAGCAGAGACGGATTATTCTCCCTCGGAGTCTATCGCGGGTGAATAATCCGCTAGATGAGGTAGTGTAGAACTGAGGTCCGTCTACAGGGTGATTGGTTATTTTTGATGTGAGATATCAAAACGTCACTAAACAACCAATGACGTTGAAGTTGGAATTCTGTCGAAAAAGCGCCATCTAGCGGATTTTTCACACGCGATAGCCCCTGTGTACCCTATTCCAGGTATCCTTTAATGTCGTAAGGCCCAGACAGTAGAAAAAAATAATTTGTTCTCTTTCATTGTGATGCATTTGAAAGAGACAGAGCAATCGTTTACGTTATGTCAGTTTTAGATGTCAACTCATGGTAGCGCTACACGTATCCTTTAACGTCGTAAGGCCCACACAGTAGAAACAATGGAAAAGCAATTGTTTGATGCCCTTTAAAAGGCTTTTGGGTCTTACGACGTTTAAGATATTGAGCGGCTTCACTTGCCCTGGTTCTAAGGCAAGTTTAACCAGGTGGACGGCGCTCAGCAACCTTAAGTCCGTTGATGTTACCAACTTCTGTCCTAATAATTAATTCATAATTTACTTTACGACATTTCCCGTTAACAGTCTCGGGACTTAGCGCTCTTTGTAAGTATTTGCTTCTCATTGTTGAAAGTTTGTTGTACAGCGTCTTAGTAAGTAGATTTTCTAAAACAATAACACCAACAACAATAAGATAACAATAATAATAATAATCTTGAATATTTCGTGTATAAATTATTTAAGACATTATTTCTCAAAAACATAAATAAAAAAACCATTTAATTTACATTGAAACCTCCCGGTATCTCTTGTAACCCCGTGCACCTGATCTCTCTTCTGTTGTGTCAGTGCACTTGTGTTTGCGCCCACACTTGAGCACGTGCTCAAGTGTGGGCAAACACTGTACCAAAACCGTCAAATTTTAGTCGTTATCATCCTGACCGAACCCCTTATATTAGGTAACACAAATAAAGCCCGCTTAGAATGTTTGAACATCAAAATGAGCAAAATGAAACTCAGCTGTTCCACACATAGGTACCTACATTTGGTATTGCCTGATCAATAGTAAGTATCCTTTTTTTATGGATCAACTAGTTTTTGTTCAACTTACTTATTTTGATGACCTATTATGAGGGCTTTGGGATTAAAACGACTAAAACTTAACATTGTGAATATTCTGTAACCGAATTGGTTGAGTAACATAATTATACTGGACTAGTGGCCCGCCCTCACTTCGCTTCGGGACTGTAATTCAGAAATAAACCAATAGATGGCGCTGTGCCCAATTATATCGCGCAAGCGTTTCGTGTTTTCGGTTTACCTATAAGCCTTGTATAGAAGTTGTCTCTTCATAAATAGTATAGAAGATAGATATAATAATTTATCCGTGCAACCTATACCTAATTAAGATAACACCTAGAATTAGTTACTGCGCTATATGTAGTGTGTGCCTTGTTGGTAGTCCTTAATAAATAAATAGAGTTCAAAGTAGCCCAAGGCCATAATCTAGCTAAGTGAGTAGGTAACTAGAATAACGAAGCTGTTTTTATAAGAGAAAATCAAGTTATTCCAGCCTAAATACCTTAATCAAACTAACCACTCAACACAAATTGGTTCGTCCCTCGAGATTCGAACCGGAGGGTCTGCAACGAAACCATCTTGTAACGAACGAAAATATACACAAAAGAGGCGTCTCTTTTGTGTATATTATACGCACAACGTTTCTGAAATGGACGGAGATAAAGATTCGGTCGTGAATTACGTTTCGTTGTAGGCGCCTGTGTCCTCTGGGTTATAAAAGATCGGCTCAGATCTGACGACACGCGAAATTGACATGAATATACTACCGACTGAATGTACAGCCACACATCAGTATACAAAATTGTCAAATTTCTTCAATCGACTCTCATCTTACTGTAATACACATTAGGTTGAATATCAGTTGAGGAAATTTGACAGGTTGTGGTAACCTGAGTTGTGGCTGACTGTACTTATTGATGTGTGATCGAACGTTAATTTTACGATACGATGGCAGCCGTGCGGCGCCGCGCATTAAAACTAGTCTACGGGAAATTAGTACGAACACAATAGTAACTTTAGTTATATAGATATCCTCAATACAAAAGATTACAGAAACTTAATGCTATGGTCATTTATAAATACAATCTCGGCGATCTTATCGCTAAGAGCGATCTCTTCCAGACAACCTTGGGGTAGAGTAATAATACAACATTTTTTTTATGTGATACTAGCGGCCGCCCGCGACTTCGTACGCGTGGAGTTAATTATTGACACTTACCTGTCATATTTTGGACAATCCACACAATATATTTTTATAAATTGTAGCCTATGTGTTATTCTGATGTATAAGCTATATTGTGGTAAAGTTTCATTCAAATCCATTCAGTAGTTTTTACGTGAAAGAGTAACAAATATCCATACATCCATACTTACAAGCTTTCGCCTTTATAATAGTAGTAGGATATAGCAGACGAGCAGGCGGATCACCTGATGGTAAGCAATTGCCGCCGCTCATGGACACTTGCAACACCAGTGGAGTTACAAGTGCGCTGCCAACCTTTTATCCCCTTCCCCCCCGGGTGGGCCTCCGGTACCCTCACTCACTCCTTACGGAACTTACGGAGTTCCCTTATTATATGGACCAACTATTAGGTACCCTACAGGTAGGTAGCTTTATAATGCGTGGCCCGAAGTATAACCTATTGCAACTTATAATACAAGGCAAGATCAAGGAAAAGAGGAGCCCAGAAGAAGAAGAACTTCTTGGCTTAAAAATCTGCGCCAGTGGTACAATAAAAGCACCCGTTCTCTGTTTAGAGCAGCTGTGTCAAGGGTTCAAGTCGCCATCATGATCGCCAACCTTCGTTAGAAGAAGCCACTCAAAGAAGAAGGTAGGTACCCTACGACAGAAGCGGCAGTGGCGCCATCAATTAATTTCACGACTGTATTGACACGTCCAATTATATTTATTATCTACTAGTGGCCCGCCCTCACTTCGCTTCGGGACCGTAATTCAGGAATGAACCAATAGAAGGCGCTGTGGCTCAATTACATCGCGCAAGCGTTTCGTGTTTTCGGTTTACCTATAAGCCTTGTCGTTGTCTATAAAAGTTATCTCTTTATAAATAGTATAGAATAGACAATAATGATTTTGGCATCCAGAAACATTTTTCTAAAATGGGAAGACATCCCTCAAGCTTTCTAATCAATACATTAGCGTTACTACCGTCAAAAATAAGTGTTAGCAAAGAAAAAGCTTATTTTTTAATTAGTTTTCCAAAGTTTTTCTTCTAAAAGTAATTTATGAAAAGTAAATCTTAATACTAAAACGGAGCCGCGCTCTGACGCTCTCAGTTTAGTGTTACCATAAAAAATAATGGCTTAGAGAATATTAATATACTTATTTATGGATTTTTATATTTTACGGAGACTTCCACATGTACCTACATAACTAACGTAAGCTGTATGTCGCATGTTTATGATAAGTTCCATTACTACCTCTCTCATTATAGCGTGCGATTCCCAGTTACGTCCAAAGCTGTCGTTAGAGCCCGAGGTACGTTTAGACCACACTCCAATATTATGGTTTGCTGTAGACGCTGCAATGCCCATGATCCCCACTCTGGGCTTTCTTGACGATCGCAGGAAAACCTAATTTAATAATAATCTCCTCCTAACCGATAATGCGGATATGGCGGCCAATCTCACCGTTCAGCCATCGACGCAGGACATTTATTATAGTGCACATTATAGTGCAAGCGCAGCTGTCGCACGGCGCATTCGAGGCAGTCACAAACATGCAAAATATCTTGAATAAAAATCCTCCAATTTTTTTTTTATGAGATAGGTAGCAGACGAGCAGGCGGTTCACCTGATGGTAAGCAATTGCCGCCGCCCATGGACACCTGCAACACCAGTGGAGTTACAAGTGCGCTGCCAACCTGCAACTGATATTCGGCTACGGCGGCCAAACTTCACAATCAGTCACATACCCAGGATTGATTATAGTGAATCAAGTGTGTGCGCAAACACAGGGTGAGTGCACTCTCTATTCCCTTACCCTCATATTATTATTTCGATGGGACACCAGTGCGACTCGACCGAAGTGTGCATTATGGACATAGGAACAACGGCTTGACGTGCTTTCCGAAGCACGGTGGTTCAAGACCGCCAACTTTCAGACTTCTGGGCTGAGACTGAGAGTTTCTGAACAGAAAAACTCAAGTACTGATTTTGGCCCTACTTGGGGATCGAACCTGGGACCCCAAGCGCAGCCGTCGCTTTACAGTGTAAGCCACTACCCACTGCGCCACTGTGAGGCAGTCACCTAATTTACTGCCCGGAAGCACTTTGACAAGACCTCTTGCGTTATCTTTCGATAAATATCGAAGTCGACATCCCCTAAGTGGCAACTTTTAATTATTTTCGAGATAATGTCACAATTAGAGCTTTAAAGTTGAATGCGACGCTTACGACATCAAATCGAAAATTGAGAATTGGTTTCCTACTCTTCTGGTTAAAGTGCGTAAATGTAACGATCAAAGCTTGAGATTTTTTTTAAAGTATCACAATACTTAGACATGAGTGATAAAAGCCTAAATAAGAGTGGTATCGTTATTTATAGGTTAAAAGCGTATTTTTCTGAGCAAATAAGTACCTACGGTCGTTTCAGCAAATCGCGCGTATAATATGTACGAGCTTAGCAGTATGACTGTTAAAAAATGCGCGTTTATAACGCTAATCTAAGGCCGCACTGAGTATGGTGCTATCCTTGTCTGTTTTTTTATTTTTTATATAATATATTGAGGACAATCAAGATGACCCCACTCCGCCTGATGCTAAGCGGCCGTGAGATCCAAATATAAAATTGACAGACACAAAAGAACAGACAAAGTGTCCATTGAGTCTGTCACTCTTACCTTGAAGGCCTGCTGAGATGCCGTTTCACGCACCGCCTAAAAACCCAGGATTGTAAGAAGGAGGAAACACTTGAACTTTTATTTACAAATGACAATTCAGTATCATAATTAAAGGACGCTCCGTTACACTCACAGTTAGGAAATCATAAATTGACATTAAACTGTTAAATAAATGAAAAGCATTGAAACAAAGAAAATAATTCAATTAAAATTATGAAACGTAGATATTTGATTAACTGAAGTATCTTATACAATTCCAACAAGAAGCAGATGTTTAATTAAGGATGTCACGGATATCATGACCTTTCGGATATCAAGGTACACGGATACGGATAAAGGTATAATTTATCACCTTTAATATATCCGTTCCAGCTCCACTAAGAATGTTTCAACGTTTCCTACTTACAACTTTGTTGTTTTTGACCTATAATTTGGTTCAGCAGTTTTTGAGTTCATTCATTACTCATACAAATCTATACCTATGTACATATCAAGATAAATTCTTTATAGAACGAGTCTTAGAGCGTGTTGGTTGAATGCTCTTTTGATTTTTTTTCCAAGTTCGGTACTGAGAGATGTTGTTTAGTGATATAGTTGTTCCTAACTATATAAACGGATCTCGTATGGGTCGATCTTCCAGGAGGCGCCCAGTGGGGCGCCCCAGATATCGCTGAATGGACCAGGTCAAGAAGGAAAGATCCGGTCTTAGAAGGTAACCAAGACCTAGGTCACCTTCAAAGGCCGGATTAGCAAGAAGACGCTGAAAACGGGCCGAGATCTCGGGTTCAATTCCCGGGTCGACCAAGAAGTAGGTTTCGAATTTTTTGACCATAGCTCGGGTTTGTGATCACCAATTCGCATTAAACAAGCATGGTGTTTAAGCCTAATCCCATCATAATAGCGATAACTTGATTTCTATGATGGAAGCTTTTGTCTTGCAGTGAGACGTTAGAGCATATAGGCTGATACTTTATTTTACTTTTTTTTCGGTCTCAAATTGTATTTTATTCCAGGTATCCGATATTCGCGGATACGGTTCCTCCGCCCCTAACATCCCTGGCAGAAAATGCTGGAATATTCATAACAAGGTTAGTTAATTAATAATCCTGTTAATATGCTTGCTGGCATCTGCATCGGAGCCTGGGCTGCCAAATGTTCTAATTGAGTTATGTTGTATCTGAACACTTCTGTTCTGTCTAATTAAGAGTTTCACGGGTCAATTATAATTAGTTACAATTTGTTTTTGTGAAATGAAACAGAATTTTGGAAACCAGAAATACGGTAACCCTTATCAGGAAAAGTGTTTTAACTTATAGGTATTCAAGAGATTTTGCATGTTTGTAACTGCCTCAACAGCTGCGCTTGGGGTCCCAATTCTCGGTTCGGGCTGAAATTTGTGTCTGAGAATTGCTGTGGAAAATCAGTGTGCAAGTTACTCGTACCCTCATGATTGGGTTTATTAGCTTAAACCCGAGCTATATTGAAAAATTCGAAACATACTTCTGCTCGAATTGAGAATCGGACCCCAAGATTATGTAATTTTTATTTTTGGTATAGCAATACTTTGCAATTTATTCTTAAGTAAATATTGCACTTAAAAAATTCCTCGGAGGGTTCGGGTGGGACTCGAAGTACTCGAACCCACAACCTTCCACAGTCCGGGTGGCTGTACTATCAATTATACTAGCCGAACCCCTTACTAAGCCGACGAATTTCGTAAGTGCTTAACTCGCCATGAGCTGACGATAGTCTCATCAATATTGTAGGTATACTATACAATATCCAGTGGAAACATTATTGCAAATATTTGACCCTAGTTAAGATGAAACTTCCCCAAGATTATGGCTCGGAACATTTCCTTTTTTGGAGATAGATAAAGAAATAATAGTTAAAGTAACATAGGTACTTTTTGCCTCTTTCCAACCCCCCATTTTAGGAAAGCGGGGGGCGCGAGCAAAGCCGTGGGCTATATTTTAGATAGCTAGTTGTCTTTAAATTCAAGTAAACGATTGCAAAACCGAGATTTATAACAGTTTTGAGGGCTGAAACGCGGCTGTAATCATTCAGTACAAGACTTGGAAACGATCCAGGGTTTAAGTCCACTAATCCTAATTGGACAACGTGCTGTGTACTCCATCAATGGATATTTACGCCGGGCGCGGTAGGGATGCTCGTATATCGGTATTGAAGAACATCGATATTCATTTATTCGATCGATTTTATCTGTAGAGTGATTCTCAAATGCATGAATGGGCCGGGTCGACTGGAATCATCCCAAGACCTTACAGAAGACTGCCGTGAAGCAGCGCCTGCGCTGTGCTTCGTCGAGTGAGTGAGGATACCGGAGGCCCAATTGGAAGGTTAAAGGTATGCAACGCCCTTGTGACTCTACAGGTATTGCAGGTGTCTTATCAGGTGATCCGTCTGCTCATCTGTCACCTATCATATTCGAATTTTTGGATTACATAACGTACAAATGTTGGTCTTGTCATCAAATATGCAACTAACCGCTAAACCTGTTGGTAAAGTGGTAGATACTAGATCTAGGGTTGTATTGTGTGTGCACATACTTTGTTTGTGCTACTATGTAACAGCAAGTCTGTTACATAGTAGCACAAAAGTCCATCGTTTAAATTGGCCGCTGTAGTCGCTGTAGATATCGATATCGATATTTTATGCAACATGTACGTCCCTACAACGGTGAAATAGCGTTTATCTGATGACGTAGACCTCGCGTCTTTGTTTGCAAAACTATTTGAGGCTCTCAATACTCTTGAATTGTTTTTGGAGGATTAAGTTGTAGCTATCTCCTTCACACGTATCAAGATATCTAAGTTCGATTGAAGACGCAGATTTAATTAGTGAGGGGTTTTGTATTATGCCTGGTTAGATACCGACTGCCAAGCCAAGAGAGAAGGCGTAAACGATACAATGAGCCGATTTTTATGTGATAGGTGGCAGAAGAGCAGGCGGATCACCTGATGGTAAGCGATTACCGCCACCCATAGACACCTGCAACACCAGTAGAGTGACAATTGCGCTGCTAACCTTAAACCCTCTAACAAGTGGTTAAAGGGATATAAATGATCACACAAAAATATGTAAAAAATAACTAATTTTTAAATAAAAATAATAACTATTGAGTTTCTTGCTGGTTCTTCTCGGTAGAAATCGACTTTCCGAATCAGCGGTAAATTACATAAAGTATGTATTTGACATGAATATTATTATGTAGGTATGGACTTAAATTGAATAAATATTTTTTTACTTATATTCTATTCATTCTAAACTTTCCAACAACCGTTGGGCAGGCTTGCATAGCTCCGCGGCGTGTGCAAGTGGGATGCAAATACGGACCAATTCTGTCCGCCTCGTTATATTGTCAGTTGTAAAAGGGAAGGAAGTCGCGCACCGTGAATTTTGTAATTTATGAATACATACAAAACGCATCAGAAACACTGCATTGCGCTCTTTATTATAACTATCAAACACTAGCGGCCGCCCGCGACTTCGTCCGCGTGGAAAAGTAACTTTTTACCCCCCTTTTAACCCCTTACAACCCCCTTAATATTATTATGTTGATACAACTAAAACAAATTATTTCGACCAAATTTGGTACCATAAAAACGGTCATTGTGACTAAACCTTAAAAGATAGACATATGCCGTCGCGGACTTTTTTTTAGATCATGTATAGAGGAATAATTCTTTCATACATATTTTTTGTGTATCTTGAACCGTTTTCGCAGCGCACGCAAAGAAAGCCTTCAAAAATGAATAATTTTCCCCGTTTTTTACACATTTACCGCTCTGTCTTTGCTCCTATTGGTCCTTTGCGTCTCAGCAGTCGCCCAATCCATTGCGTAAAATTTGATATGGTGTTTGATGACTCTCATGAATGGACACACACAATTTATCATTTAGTATAACATTAGTACGAGTTAGTTACTCTAGGTGTATTAAGTACTTGTGGCCCGCCCTCACTTCGCTTCGCGGGAACGTAATTCAGAAATGAACCAATAGATGGCGCTGTCTCCAATTACATCGCGCAAGTGTTTCGTGTTTTCGGTTTACCTATTATATTATAAGCCTTGTCGTTGTCTATAGAAGTTATCTCTTTATAAATAGTATAGAAGAAGATAGGCTAGAATAACACAGTAGGTGTAAGTAGTTATGTTGTCTGATGTGGTGTTGATGGGAGGCAGCTACGAGACGGCTATTATTACTTTCCAAATTAGAACTTATTTTACCAGAGGCGAAACCTGATATCAAAATTCATGACGGGTGTCTTGTGTTACGGCCGGTAATACGTTGGAGTTAGGTAACTATAGTTGTGGTTATACAGGGTGGAATAACATGGGCCCTGGAGGAAAAATACCATAAGTATTTTTAAAGTCAAGCAAGTTTTTTTGCTGCTCAATCCAGTCATAATCTATACTATGTATATAAAGATGCAACTCAACTTTTATAGAACATCACAAGGCTTATGTAAAACGAAACCCTTGCGCGATGTAATAGACGCCCAGCGCCATCTGTTGGTATAGGTTGAAAGTAATGTTCCGTAACGAAGTTAAGGCGGGCCAATACCGTATAGGATATTCGCTGTATGACTGGATCGGTGGATTAAAATAGCCAATCTTTTTTTTCTTGTCGGAATACCGGATAAGAAAAAAAAACTTTAAAGGTTTAAGATAAGATAACGCCAATAAATGTTTAATTGGTTTCTATTTCTTTATAAAATAAATCTAGTTCCCCTCCAGGGTCCAATTTTCGTTCCACCCTGTATAAAAATTCTTGGAAAAGCCAAGGTATGATTTTTATGTAACTTCAGGCAGATCCAATCAGTATTAGATATCTTCAGTCGTGCCTATCGCGAGCTAGGTTTTCGTGCGAGTTTTGTAAGTTTCTTGATTGCGTCTGACCCCACTCCCTACCTTAGCCCAGCGGTTCCAAAACTGCAAAAATGCTCTGTGGCTATGGGCATTAAGGATACCTGGTCGTATATTTTAAAAAGTAGACAGTTTCGTTCTGTTGTATTTTTCTGCGCGAATAATTTGTATAGTCATTACGTGTTGTTATTTTGGTGTAGATTTGTTGAGCTAAGAGGATAGTTGGTTGCTGTGGGAATAAAGGGCGAAGCCATATCAGTTGAGACTATAATAATTATTTATTTCAGAACTAGTGAGGGCGGGGCGCCCTCACTTCGCTTCGGGACCGTAATTCAGAAATGAACCAATAGATGGCGCTGTGCTATATTACATCGCGCAAGCGTTTCGTGTTTTAGGTTTACCTATAAGCCTTGTCGTTGTCTATAGAAGTTATCTCTTTATAAATAGTATAGAAGAAGATAAAGCTACATAAAGCGAATTGGAGGATTTTATTGGATCTGACATTGGATTTTATTGGAATAAACCTACTTCTACACTCGCTACAATACCTACTGCCATGGTATTCCCGGTCCGTCGTAAGAGGCGACCAATCGGGCCTTTGGAGTACGTGAGCATACCTGGGGAGTGGCTGGCTCAGTGTCATGACTCCGAAAAGGAAAATCCTACTGGGTGTTCTGGTAGGTCGTGTATCTTATGATGTATCATTGATGGTGACTTCACTTGGTGTTGCTAGTAACTTAGGCGGTATGGTAATCGCTTACCATCAGGTGATCGTCTTAAACCCAGCCTGTCTTAAGATTAAATAGTAGTTTTACCTCTATGGCGCACAGTTTGAGAGCCTTATGCACAACACCACAAAGGTTAACTCGCAAAAATCAACATTTTCTAGAAAATTCCTTGTAGAACATTTTTCGACAGTCTAGAAAAAGCTGTTTTCCATTATTGTTCTCGTAATAAATGAATAACCGATAAGTACAACGAATAGGTATACTTAGTTGACATACAAATTAAAGAAATAAACATAGGATAGATGTTACGTCATCTACATTAAAATTTGTATTGAATTGAACTTCCCGGTTATGTTATTGTAACTTTTCCTAAGAGCCGTGTATACGAAAACATTTAATTAGTAACTTATACAATTACACGTTGTTAGAAGTTTTTAATTAGCAAGCGACAAGTCGTAAAGTTTTAACCGGCTTGGTGCATGCTGAATAGAACATTTCGAACTAGTTATTCGTTTTATATTGTTAAAATTTTATAATGGTGTCACGTTCGCAGGAAGTTCGGGGCAAACCTTCCCTCGTTAAGACAAAGTTTGATGAAGAGCGTAACGCCCTCTGTTCATAAAATTTGTAGGTGACTTCATTTCCGAGTCCTAAAAATGAAAAACAAGTGCGATACAGACACCTTTACCACTGTAACCTAACACGAAATAAATATTATCTACGCGGGAGAGTCACGTTTTTGCAAGAAATGACCGGCTCGAAGGGTTAGGGGAAAACTCGCCCGAGAATTTCAAGATGTTTTGGCCGGTCACTGTTGTAACCTATCCAATATGTTTGTGATGATTACAGACTAAATTTAATTACCTAGTAGAGACTAAACGAAAAAATGTTGATAAAATTATGTTAGAGCAGTGACGAACCAAATAATCTTGAAATTTTCGGGCGAGTTTTCCCCTAATCTGATGAAATCACGGCCTCACGGAAACCAGCTGAAGCATCGCCTGCGATGTGTCTGGCTGAGTGAGTGAGGGTAACGGAAGCCTAATTTGGAGGATCACCATCTATACTGTTCATGGAAACAGGAAATTCTTTAGACTACACGACGCTAATAATGTACTACCAAAAAAGCAAATTACTCGCGCAATCTATACTCAGCGCCATCTATTGGTTCAGATTGAAACTAATGTCCCGAAACACATTTCGTTTTTATTGACTGGTCTGTGTGAATTCCTTTTTTTTTAACTAATTGGCCAGCGTATCCTTTAGAGTACCTACCCACCCATCTATCCGGCCATCCGCTGCATCCATGTCGACATAAATTAGAGCATTCTGACGACTGAGGTGCCAATTACCGGACGGGAGAGATAGGTGCTCATAACCGGATAACAGGCGTTCCCTCTATGCCGTACACCGAACCCGGCGTTCAGTATACGTCGCGTTGCACTCTCGTTATATGCTGATTTACGACCTTCGAATATAAAACCCTAGGTACCGCGTAAACGCATTAAAGATGTCACTGCCAATGAAGTTTCCATTTGGCAAAGAGGCTATAGTAGTGTTTCCCAAACTTTGTTATGTCATGGCCCGGTAATTTTCACAATGACCCTTCGTGACCCACTAAGTACTTACTTTCAAACTCAGCTGGTTCCAAAAATTTATAAATAGTAGAAATGTTTGTTATTAAGTACTAGGCATCATACATATAATATTTTTTTTGGCATTTAGTCACTATTTAGTTAGTGATAAGTATGCAGATGTTTCTTATTTTTTACTAAAGAATCCAAGTTAGGTATTCTCATACGAAAATGTCGCGACCCGGTAATTTCATTTTGATGGCCCGGCACCGGGTCGCGACCCGGCTGATGGGAAACGCTGGGTTATAGGTAGGTAATAACGGACTCAATCGCATTAGGATTGAAAGTAAAATGCTTGCCTACAACATTTTTGTATTTGAAAAATCCAGAGGTGTATGTTTCAACATTTCTAAACTATCTTTTCCTGCATGGAAGGCGCGTTCTTTATCATTGGTCTGTCATTTCAAATTCTCATCATACTGTGCTTACAATCAGGCGATCTATTTGCTTATCTGCCACCTATCAAATAAAAAGAGATATGGGTAGGAGGACATTAATTAAAATGGCTGGTATTAAATTAACACGCTAAACAGGAAAACGAAGGTCTAAATTGGGTCCATTGTTAGTGTCCGCCCCGGTTCGACCCGTGTTCAGCTTTTAGCCCTTCATTAGCGACAGCGATCCTAAAACACACTCATTAAGAGGCAACCTAAGGCGCGCGACACAACGAAAAGCTATCTTATTCCGCCTATCGATTAATTAGTTTGCATACACAACAGCGCAGCGGACCTCGTTTTCAAGCACGAAGCGTACTTGCTAAAGCGTAGCGTGCCCCGTTTTTAAGCGAGAAACGCACTCGCTATTGTGCTGCGTGCCCCGTTTTCAAGCACGAAGCGCACTCGCTAAAGCGTAGCGTGCTCCGTTTTTAAGCGAGAAGCGCAGTCGCTAAAGCGTAGCGTGCCCCGTTTTCAAGCACGAAGCGTACTCGCTAATGCGTAGCGTGCCCCGTTTTAAAGCACGAAGCGCACTTGCTAAAGCGTAGCACCGTTTTCAAGCACAAAGCGCATTCCCTAAAGCGCAGCATGCCCCGTTTTCAAGCATGAAGTGCACTTGCTAAAGCGCAACGTGCCCTGTTTTAATGCTCGACGCGCACTAGCTTTAGCGAGTGATACCACGGCCTCACAGGAGACCAGCGTGTAGCAGCGCCTGTGCTTTATTTCGTCGAGTGAGTGAGGGTACCAGATACTCAATCGGGGGAAAGGGGGTTAAAAGGTTGGGAGCGCTTTTGTGACTCCACTGGTGTTGCGGGTGTTTGAGGGCGGCGGCAATCGCTTACCACCAATCAGGTGATCCGTCTGGTCGTCTGCCATCTATCTCATAAAAAAACCTAAGTTAAAAACGTGCGACATACGAGTCTTTATCGCGGACGAAAAGTGGTTTTGGTGAATGCGGTCTTATGTTAACACGGAGTTTTAAAATTGAAATAAAAATAAAAAGTCGCTTTGATTGTTGTAGGGCGTATGTTGGATGACTGTTAAAAATTTGGCCTAAGTTCTTGTTACAGCTCAGTTGAAGAGAATAAAAGTGGCTTTAACAGACTAACTTTAGTAAGTTCTTGGGACATTTCTAACTCGATCAAACATTATGTCTCTTAGCCACACCATTAAGGAAAAGAGAGAGTAAGTTGACACTATAAGTTTCGTTAACGAGAGCTAACCAAATCTAAACTTACATAAAACCTGTGATTTTATCAAACACTAGTGGCCCGCCCTTACTTCGTTTCGGGACATTAATTCCATGTAATAGCAATAGATGGCGCTGGGCGTCGGCTTTATCTCGCAATTGTTTCGCTTTTTCGATTTACATTATAAGCGTTGTCAACGCCTATAGAATAACCTATTTGGAAACAGTACGTGTATGTTAATCCATAGAACGATGAAAATACCACCACAACCACACTATATAACTACATATTACTTTTTTTTTATGTGATAGGTAGCAGACGAGGAGCAGGCGGATCACCTGATAGTAAGCAATTGCCGCCGCTCATGGACACTTGCAACACCAGTGGAGTTACAAGTACGCTGCCAACCTTTTATGCCCATCCCCCCGGGTGGGCCTCCGGTACCCTCACTCACTCGGCGAAACCAGCCAGGGGCTGCTTCACGCCGGTTTTCTGTGAGGCAGTGGTATCACTCCGGTCGAGCCGGCCCATTCATGCCGAAGCATGGCTCTCCCACAGTTAAATGTAAGTATTTTTAAATCAAAAATGGTCTTTAAATGGTCTTAGCGACTAGCGATTAACTTTGCAGTGTGGTTCGAGCCTTAATCATCCCTCATTGTTTTATCTTCAGTTCATGAGCATTTGAAGGTTTACGGTTATTTATATCTATCTAGATTTCAATCTTTTACCCATTTATCTTCGTAACGTTAGTCTTCAAAAGTAATAAACTTTTAAGTACCAATGGGCATACAATGGAGAATGATGAAAGTTTTCGATTGCGAAATAGTAGTAATATATCATTTTAATTAATATAACACTGTCAGTTCAATGAATTCAATTACTGATCTACGAATATAATAAATTATAGATTAATTCAATTTCAACAAAAGTAGTATGAGTCAAATAATGTGTATCCTAGACTAAGATTTTCTCTTTGATTTAATTTGTGATCTTAGATTTTAAATTGTTGTATGTTCACGCTATGTCTAAGGTTTCTATGATCAAAGATTTTGTGCAATAAAGAGTCGTATCTACCTACCTAAGTACAATTTCCAGCGTCAATGCTTTATCCGAATAATCAATTGAGTGAGGATGAAAGATACCTGGTACTAGCTTAATGGAAAAGCAAGAAGGCGTGTATCACGTCCTGTCCTCTTGTGACAAATAAATTAAAGAGTCGGATGAAAACAGATCATTAGAATGAGATTAGTCAAATTAACTTTGTAAAAAATTAAATTGTTTTTATTTTATAATTTGGAGTCAGCCCTATATAAGACAAAATCCTATCTTATACATATAAAAAGTAAAGTAAAGTATCAGCCTATATACTGTCCCACTGCAGGGCAAAGGCCTCCATCATAGAAATCAAGTCATCGCTGCTATGATGGGATTAGGCTTAATCACCACGCTTGCCTAATGCGGATTGGTGATCACAAACCCGAGCTATGTTCGAAAAATTTGAAACATACTTTTGCTCGACCCGGGAATCGAACCCGGGACCCCGAGATCACGGCCCGGTACTTAAACCACTAGACCAACGGGGCGTTATATAATGTTATTAAAAGATCTCATAAAAATATACTGTGTACAAAAAGAGACAACATCATTTCTCGCTGGCCAATACTTAGACCCGCTGTAGTACTCAGAACTCAGTTGATAACAGCTCATTTGTTAATGGTTTACAATAACCGAGAAAAGTACGGTAGCGTCAGCAGTTTCGAGGCATTGTTTTAATAGCGGTCAGATATAAAATAGCATTTTATTTCGACTAGAAATCAATAAACATGCAAATATATTACGTAATTTTTAATGACGTTAATTGTTTTAGATTTCCGCAAGATCCGCGTTTAAAAGAAAAATTGATCAAAGTTCCAGCGGGATCGAAGGGATATAAGGAAGGAATACGTTACCTGGCAATGACAACATTCATAATTTTGCATGTCTATATTTTTGTTTATATGAAAGTAGATATAAATAAAGCGACCCATATTTTTTGTTTTTTTCGAAATTATGTTTATAAGATACCTAAAAAACATATTTTAATCCTTCGTATTCTAAACAGACGTAAGCGCCAAATTACGTCATACTTACTGAGATACAATATACTCTGTGCTTACTGAGGATACATGACACTATTGACAATTTCATTTTATGGTCTTGCATCTGTCCTGTCTAAATTATAACCTCCCTTTTTTCCCATAACTATTTAAATAAAATGAAAGTTTCCGACGGGATTTTGTTTTCGGATCCTTCATTGGCACATACGCAATAGTTTCTTTGTTGTAAACGATTATAAATGAGAATTAGAATAGATTGTAGTGACGAGGTTATTTTTACAAATGTCACTGAAGACACATGACAGTTAATTCACAGATATTATCAGTTTTAGCAATGGAGAAGTATAGGCAAGGAAATATTTCATTCTTCAGTGTAAGTATGGACTTCATTTTTCAGTTTTCAGTTATAATTTTTTTTCTCAGTAAATCAAGCAATATAAAAAATATTTTGATATATTCTCGATATCAGGAGAAGAAACAAAGAAATGGTATTTTTTATTTTAGGGCTTAGAAATTTTGAAATGTTGTCAATTTCGAATTTGCTCTTCTCATTTCAAAGAAAATGATTTATTTGACTCTTCTAGGTCGGCGTAAAGTTAAAAGTATTATATTTGTGTTTCTTCTGTTGTCTTATTCTATCACACAAGTGCTTAAGCTACTTAGTACGGAGTCAGGACATTAAATATGAGGTTGTGTTAATTTATTAATTAATTATTAATTATATAAATATTACTCATTATTTGCTCTTAAGAAGGCCTTTATCATAGAAATCAAGTCATAGCTACTATGATGGATTAGGCAAATCACCACCCTTTATGCGTTTGGTGATCAACCCGATATTCGCTCTGTGATTAAAGTAATTTATTTGAATAAATAGACTAATGTAATGTAACATTAGAAATAAATGTCCCTAAATAAAATTGCTTTAAATTTAGGAATTGTTTTATTTTTATTTGCCAGTATGAAATTTTGCTGACCGTATTTTATCGTCATATAGTGACTTTCGATGACACGCACACGTCATGTCATCAAAATATTGCCTCGTTTTAGGTTCAGGCATATCTATGATTTAAATCTTTGGAATGATAGCTAGAATTTCTATAAGTACAAAATAAAATTGTTTATCATTAAGTATAATAAAATTATTTATTGTGAACTAGCCTTTTCCCGCGGCTTCGCTCGCGTTAAATTCGGGGTAACACGGAGGGGCAAAAAGTAGCCTATGTTACTCTCCATCCCTTCAACTATCTCCACTTAAAAAATCACGTTACCTAATTCGTCACTATCCGTTTTGCCATGAAAGAAATACAAACATACAGACACACTTTCCCATTTATAATATTAGTTTGGATTCCTATTTTTATTACTTAATAATAATTTGCCACGTAATTGTTTTCTAATTAAAAATTTAAAATGTTGAGTTTGAAAATAAATCTTTACATTCATCATGTACGGTGGCCAGCACATCAAGTTACTACAATCTGTCAAATTTCTTCAATCGACTCACTTTTATGTCAAACGTGTTTGGTTCAATACACTGAGGATATTTGACAGATTGTAGTAACTTGATGTGCTGGCCACTGTACATATTCATACATTCATAACATCATTTTCAAAAAGTCCAGATATTTTTCAATAAATAATTAATAGTAAATAAGTTTATTGCTTTTCATCATTAGATAGAAACTTGTCTTTTATATTGTCATATAAGGTACAGGCGCCAAGGAAGGCCCACTTAATTTCAAAATTTATAAAATATTGCAGATAAGTAAAATAATGAAACTAATTAAAGTTGTAATATATTTATTCGAGAAACGATAAAATAAACAAAAAAAGTACAGTTTTAATCATTTAAATGCAGTTTTAAACATTTTTTGAAAACGTGTTAATGGGCTATCTTAGACTGGTCGCTATAAGATGGCCCGAAAAATATTAATGAAAACTTAAATATGACAAGCACTTCAACATTTTAAATAAAATACAAAACAAAAACAAATCCTTCTCATAACATTATTCATAAAAAGCATAAAATCAACGAGAAATTCAAATGTGGGCTATCTTAAGTCTATCAAACTAAAACCACTATAAAATAAACAAATCACTAAATGAAGTCAATTTGACGTAGAAATAAACTCTGAAAGTAACTTACCAAAAATAAAATATATTAGTTCTTTTTCAAAAAAGTTTAATTTAGTTGGGCTATCTTGGAATACTGAAAATTCACTTTGAGATCAATCATAAAAAACTATACTAGTTACGCTACTATCATAATGGAGTATCCTCCTAACAAAAATAATCTGTAAGTATCCCCAATCAAAAGTGAATTAAACTTAACAGCATATTCACCACTTTAATTACAATCTGGACCTGGCTATGTTTAGGGTATTATACTATGGGCCATGATAGGAAAGTACACCCCGGATAAATATAATCCATAAAAATACAAAACGTAATAAATATAGCACTTACCTTAAGTAGTTCGACAGTAATAGTTCAAACTATGAATTGTTACCTTTTATATTAAACAGATTTGCTCTAAATTTACTAAATTTTCAAAAATATTTTACATAAAGGAGGTTATAAAACGTGTATCGTCTTGACATGACCAAATGAACTGTGGTCTATCTTCAAATGGCGACGCGCGCGAGTGAAACATGCTTGCAATATTGTCGTCTGCCATTTATCACATAATAAAATCTAAGTTAAAAACGTGCGACATACGAGTCTTTATCGCGGACGAAAAGTGGTTTTGGTGAATGCGGTCTTATGTTAACACGGACTTTTAAAATTGAAATAAAAATAAAAAGTCGCTTTGATTGTTGTAGGGCGTATGTTGGATGACTGTTAAAAATTCTGTCTAAGTTCTTGTCACAGCTCAGTTGTATAGAATAAAAGTGACTTTAACAGACTGACTTTAGTAATGACTAAGTCCTTAGGACATTTCTAACTCGATCAAACAATATGTCTCTTAGCCGCTCCCTCCACTCAAAAAGAGACAGTAAGTTTATAGGAAACTTACATATAAACTTCATTTCGGGACATTAGTTCCACGTAATAGCAATAGATGGCGCTGGGCGTCGGCTTTATCTCGCAAGTGTTTCGTTTTAACGATTTACATTATAAGCGTTGTCAACGCCTATAGAATAACCTATTTGGAAACAGTACGTTTATGTTTAATCCATAGAACGATGAAAACACCACCGCAACCACACTATATACATAAACATTAAATAAATGTAAGTATTTTTAATCAAAAATGGTCTTTAAATGGTCTTTGCGACTAGCGATTAACTTTGCAGTGTGGTTTGGGCCTTATAATCATCCTTCATTGTTTTATCTTCATTTCATGAGCATTTAAAGGTTTACGGTTATTTATATCTATCTAGATTTCAATCTTTTACCCATTTATCTTCGTAACGTTAGTCTTCAAAAGTAATAAACTTTTAAGTACCAATGGGCATACAATGGAGAAAGATGAAAGTTTTCGATTGCGAAATAGTAGTAATATATCATTTTAATTAATATAACACTGTCAGTTCAATGAATTCAATTACTGATCTACGAATATAATAAATTATAGATTAATTCAATTTCAACAAAAGTAGTATGAGTCAAATAATGTGTATCCTAGACTAAGATTTTCTCTTTGATTTAATTTGTGATCTTAGATTTTAAATTTTTGTATGTTGTGTTGTATGTTCACGCTATGTCTAAGGTTTCTATGATCAAAGATTTGTAAAATAAAGACTCGAAAAATAAAGATTTGTAAAATAAAGACTCGAAAGTTGATGACTCGAAAAATAATTTCACAAATAAAGACTCGAAAGTTGATGACTCGAAAACAATGACTCGAAAAATAAAGATTTGTAAAATAAAGACTCGAAAAATAAAGACTCGAAAAATAATTTCACAAATAAAGACTCGAAAAATAAAGATTTGTAAAATAAAGACTCGAAAAATAATTTCACAAATAAAGACTCGAAAAATAAAGACTCGAAAGTTAATGACTCGAAAAATAAGACTCGAAAAATGATGACTCGAAAACAATGACTCGAAAAATAAAGACTCGAAAGTTGATGACTCGAAAAAATAAAGACTCGAAAAATGATGACTCGAAAAACAGTGACTCGAAAAATAAGACTCGAAAAATAAAGATTTGTAAAATAAAGACTCGAAAGTTGATGACTCGAAAAATAATTTCACAAATAAAGACTCGAAAAATAAAGACTCGAAAAATAAGACTCGAAAAATAATTTCACAAATAAAGACTCGAAAAATAAAGACTCGAAAAATAATACTCGAAAAATAATGACTCAAAAAATAACGACGCCAGGGTAAAGCAACATGCCAGAATATCAACTTCGGTAATACGATGTTTTATATCGATTTCCCGTATCGACTATTCAAAATACATACGAAAAGCATCGCAGTATGTGGTATATCGATTATGACCAAATCCGATATCCCAGGCAGGGGTATGGCTACATGCCAAAATTTTAACTTCGCCGATACGATGTTTTATATCGTTTTTCCGCATCGCCCATTCGAAATACATACGAAAAGCATCGCAGTATGTTGTATATCGATTATGACCAAATCCGATATCCCAGGCAGGGGTATGGCGACATGCTAAAATTTCAACTTCGGTGATACGATGTTTTATATCGTTTTTCCGTATCGCCCATTCGAAATACATACGAAAAGCATCGCAGTAAGCTGTATATCGATTATGACCAAATCCGATATCCAGGCAGGGGTATGGCGACATGCTAAAATTTCAACTTCGGTGATACGATGTTTTATATCGTTTTTCCGTATCGCCCATTCGAAATACATACGAAAAGCATCGCAGTTAGCTGTATATCGATTATGACCAAATCCGATATCCCAGGCAGGGGTATGGCGACATGCTAAAATTTCAACTTCGCTGATACGATGTTTTATATCGTTTTTCCGCATCGCCCATTCGAATACATACGAAATTCGGTAATAAAAATAAAGGTTCGAAAAATAATGACTCAAAAAATAAAGACTCAAAAAATAAAGACTCGAAAAATAATTTTGTCGAAAAAAATAAAGACTCGAAAGTTAATGACTCGAAAAATGATGACTCGAAAAATAAAGATTTGTAAAATAAAGACTCGAAAAATGATGACTCGAAAAACAGTGACTCGAAAAACAAAGACTCGAATAATAAAGATTTGTAAAATAAAGACTCGAAAGTTGATGACTCGAAAAATAATTTCACAAATAAAGACTCGAAAAAAATGAGTCACAAAAATAAAGACTTAACAAATAATGACTAAAAAATAGTCTCAAAAAAATTGTAATAATAAGGACTAAAAATAAAGACCAAAAAAATTATGACTCAAAAAATAACGACGCCAGGGTAAAGCAACATGCCAGAATATCAACTTCGGTAATACGATGTTTTATATCGTTTTTCCGTATCAGCCCGATTCGGGGGGGGGGGAAATACATACGAAAAGCATCGCAGTAAGCTGTATATCGATGTATGGACCAAATCCGATATCCCAGGCTGGGGCTATGGGCAACATGCTAAAAATTTCACATGTCGGTGATACGATGTTTTATATCGTTTTTTCCGTATCGGCCCATTCGAAAATACATACGAAAAGCATCGCAGTAAGCTGTATATCGATTAGGACCAAATCCGATATCCCAGGCAGGGGTATGGCGACATGCTTAAAAATTTTCAACCTCGGTGAGTACCGATGTTTTATATCGTTTTTCCGTATCGCCCAGTCGAAATACATACGAAATTCGGTACTAAAAATAAGGTTCGAAAAAATATTTCAGGTCACAAATAAAGACTCGGAAGTTTGATGACCTCGAAAATAAAGACTCGCAAAATAAATGTCCGAAAAATATGATCGAAAAGTAATGACTCGAAAAATTAAAGTCAAAAAAATAAAGGCTCGAAACTAAAGACTTATAAAATAAAGACTCGAAAGTTAATGACTCGAAAAATTAAATGACTCAAAAAATAAAGACTCGAAAAATAATTTTGTCGCAAAAAAAAAGACTCGAAAAATAATTTTGTCGAAAAAAATAAAGACTCGAAAGTTAATGACTCGAAAAATAAAGACTCGAAAAATGATGACTCGAAAAACAATGACTCGAAAAATAAAGATTTGTAAAATAAAGACTCGAAAAATGATGACTCGAAAAACAGTGACTCGAAAAACAAAGACTCGAATAATAAAGATTTGTAAAATAAAGACTCGAAAAATAAAGACTCGAAAAAAATGAGTCACAAAAATAAAGACTTAACAAATAATGACTAAAAAATAGTCTCAAAAAAATTGTAATAATAAGGACTAAAAATAAAGACCAAAAAATTATGACTCAAAAAATAACGACGCCAGGGTATAGCAACATGCCAGAATATCAACTTCGGTAATACGATGTTTTATATCGTTTTTCCGTATCGCCCATTCGAAATACATACGAAAAGCATCGCAGTAAGCTGTATATCGATTATGACCAAATCCGATATCCCAGGCAGGGGTATGGCGACATGCTAAAATTTCAACTTCGGTGATACGATGTTTTATATCGTTTTTCCGTATCGCCCATTCGAAATACATACGAAAAGCATCGCAGTAAGCTGTATATCGATTATGACCAAATCCGATATCCCAGGCAGGGGTATGGCGACATGCTAAAATTTCAACTTCGGTGATACGATGTTTTATATCGTTTTTCCGTATCGCCCATTCGAAATACATACGAAAAGCATCGCAGTAAGCTGTATATCGATTATGACCAAATCCGATATCCCAGGCAGGGGTATGGCGACATGCTAAAATTTCAACTTCGGTGATACGATGTTTTATATCGTTTTTCCGTATCGCCCATTCGAAATACATACGAAATTCGGTAATAAAAATAAAGGTTCGAAAAATAATTTCACAAATAAAGACTCGAAAGTTAATGACTCGAAAAATAAAGACTCGAAAAATAAAGACTCGAAAAATAATGACTCGAAAAGTAATGACTCGAAAAATTAAAAGTCAAAAAATAAAGGCTCGAAAACTAAAGACTTAAAAAATAAAGACTCGAAAGTTAATGACTCGAAAAATAAAGACTCGAAAAATAATGTCTCGAAAAATAATTTTGTCGAAAAAAATAAAGACTCAATAAATAAAGACTCGAAAAATAATTTTGTCGAAAAAAATAAAGACTCGAAAGTTAATGACACGAAAAATAAAGACTCGAAAAATGATGACTCGAAAAACAATGACTCGAAAAATAAAGATTTGTAAAATAAAGACTCGAAAAATAATGACTCGAAAAACAGTGACTCGAAAAACAAAGACTCGAATAATAAAGATTTGTAAAATAAAGACTCGAAAAATAAAGACTCGAAAAATAAGACTCACAAAAATAAAGACTTAACAAATAATGACTAAAAAATAGTCTCAAAAAAATTGTAATAATAAGGACTAAAAATAAAGACCAAAAAAATTATGACTCAAAAAATAACGACGCCAGGGTATAGCAACATGCCAGAATATCAACTTCGGTAATACGATGTTTTATATCGTTTTTCCGTATCGCCCATTCGAAATACATACGAAAAGCATCGCAGTAAGCTGTATATCGATTATGACCAAATCCGATATCCCAGGCAGGGGTATGGCGACATGCTAAAATTTCAACTTCGGTGATACGATGTTTTATATCGTTTTTCCGTATCGCCCATTCGAAATACATACGAAAAGCATCGCAGTAAGCTGTATATCGATTATGACCAAATCCGATATCCCAGGCAGGGGTATGGCGACATGCTAAAATTTCAACTTCGTGATACGATGTTTTATATCGTTTTTCCGTATCGCCCATTCGAAATACATACGAAAAGCATCGCAGTATGCTGTATATCGATTATGACCAAATCCGATATCCCAGGCAGGGGTATGGCTACATGCCAAAATTTCAACTTCGCTGATACGATGTTTTATATCGTTTTTTTTCCGTATCGCCCATTCGAAATACATACGAAAAGCATCGCAGTAAGCTGTATATCGATTATGACCAAATCCGATATCCCAGGCAGGGGTATGGCGACATGCTAAAATTTCAACTTCGGTGATACGATGTTTTATATCGTTTTTCCGTATCGCCCATTCGAAATACATACGAAATTCGGTAATAAAAATAAAGGTTCGAAAAATAATTTCACAAATAAAGACTCGAAAGTTGATGACTCGAAAAATAAAGACTCGCAAAATAATGTCTCGAAAAATAATGACTCGAAAAGTAATGACTCGAAAAATTAAAAGTCAAAAAATAAAGGCTCGAAAACTAAAGACTTATAAAATAAAGACTCGAAAGTTAATGACTCGAAAAATTAAATGACTCAAAAAATAAAGACTCGAAAAATAATTTTGTCGCAAAAAAAAAGACTCGAAAAATAATTTTGTCGAAAAAATAAAGACTCGAAAGTTAATGACACGAAAAATAAAGACTCGAAAAATAATGACTCAAAAAATAAAGACTCGAAAGTTAATGACTCGAAAAATAAAGACTCAAAAAATAAAGACTCAAAAAATAAAGACTCAAAAAATAAAGACTCGAAAAATAATGAGTCAATAAATAAAGACTCAAAAAATAATGACTCGAAAAGTAATGACTCGAAAAACAAAGACTCAAAAAATAAAGACTCGAAAAATAATGACTCGAAAAATAAAGACTCGAAAAATAAAGACCCGAAAAATAATTTTGTCGCAAAAATAAAGACTCGAAAGTTAATGACTCGAAAAATAAAAAAATCGGTGATACGATGTTTTATATCGTTTTTCCGTATCGCCTCTTCGAAATACATACGAAAACATCGCAGTAAGCTGTATATCGATTATGACCAAATCCGATATCCCAGGCAGGGGTATGGCGACATGCTAAAATTTCAACTTCGGTGATACGATGTTTTATATCGTTTTTCCGTATCGCCCATTCGAAATACATACGAAAAGCATCGCAGTAAGCTGTATATCGATTATGACCAAATCCGATATCCCAGGCAGGGATATGGCTACCTGCTAAAATTTTAACTTCCATGATACGATGTTTTATATCGATTATGACCAATCCGATATCCCATAATCCACTGACTATCCAGGGCAGGGATATGGCTACATGCTAACAAATTTTAAGCTTCAATGATACGATGTTCGTACACGTTTTTTGTATAGCCCATTCGAAATATACCGGAAAAGCATCGCAGTAAGCCTTATATTGATTAGACCAAATCCGATAACCCAGTCAGGGATATGGCTATCTGCTGATATTTTAACTTCCATTATACGATGTTTACCTCGTTTTTCCGTATCGCCCATTTCGAAATCACAGTTACGAAAAGCATCGCAGTTAGCTTATCCTTATATCGATTATGCCCACAATCCGCTATCCCAGGCAGGGACTGATGGCTACCTTGCTAAATTTTAACTCCCATGATACGATGTTTTACATCGTTTTTCCGTATCGCCCATTCGTAATACATACGAAAAGCATCGCAGTAAGCTGTATATCGATTATGACCAAATCCGATATCCCAGGCAGGGGTATGGCGACATGCTAAAATTTCAACTTCGGTGATACGATGTTTTATATCGTTTTTCCGTATCGCCCATTCGAAATACATACGAAAAGCATAGCAGTAAGCTGTATATCGATTATGACCAAATACGATATCCCAGGCAGGGATATGGCGACATGCTAAAATTTCAACTTCGGTGATACGATGTTTTATATCGTTTTTCCGTATCGCCCATTCGAAATACATACGAAAAGCATCGCAGTAAGCTGTATATCGATTATGACCAAATCCGATTGCAAATAATAAAGATTCGAATCATAAAGACTCGAAAGTTAATGACTCAAAAAATAAAGACTCGAAAAATAATGACTCGAAAAAAAAGACTCGAAAAATAAGACTCGAAAAATAATTTCACAAATAAAGACTCGAAAAATAACGACTCGAAAAATAATGAGTCAATAAATAAAGACTCAAAAAATAAGACTCGAAAAATGATGACTCGAAAAACAATGACTCGAAAAGTAATGACTCGAAAAATAAAGACTCGAAAAAAAAGACTCGAAAAATAAAGACTCGAAAAATAATGACTCAAAAAATAAAGACTCGAAAAATAAAAGTCAAAAAATAAAGACTTAACAAATAATGACTAAAAAATAGTCTCAAAAAAATTGTAATAATAAGGACTAAAAATAAAGACCAAAAAAATTATGACTCAAAAAATAACGACGCCAGGGTATAACATGCCAGAATATCAACTTCGGTGATACGATGTTTTATATCGTTTTTCCGTATCGCCCATTCGAATACATACGAAAAGCATCGCAGTATGTTGTATATCGATTATGACCAAATCCGATATCCCAGGCAGGGGTATGGCTACATGCCAAAATTTCAACTTCGCCGATACGATGTTTTATATCGTTTTTCCGCATCGCCCGTTCGAAATACATACGAAAAGCATCGCAGTATGTTGTATATCGATTATGACCAAATCCGATATCCCAGGCAGGGGTATGGCTACATGCCAAAATTTCAACTTCGCCGATACGATGTTTTATATCGTTTTTCCGTATCGCCCATTCGAAATACATACGAAAAGCATCGCAGTAAGCTGTATATCGATTATGACCAAATCCGATATCCCAGGCAGGGGTATGGCGACATGCTAAAATTTCAACTTCGGTGATACGATGTTTTATATCGTTTTTCCGTATCGCCCATTCGAATACATACGAAAAGCATCGCAGTAAGCTGTATATCGATTATGACCAAATCCGATATCCCAGGCAGGGGTATGGCGACATGCTAAAATTTCAACTTCGGTGATACGATGTTTTATATCGTTTTTCCGTATCGCCCATTCGAAATACATACGAAAAGCATCGCAGTAAGCTGTATATCGATTATGACCAAATCCGATATCCCAGGCAGGGGTATGGCGACATGCTAAAATTTCAACTTCGGTGATACGATGTTTTATATCGTTTTTCCGTATCGCCCATTCGAAATACATACGAAATTCGGTAATAAAAATAAAGGTTCGAAAAATAATTTCACAAATAAAGACTCGAAAGTTGATGACTCGAAAAATAAAGACTCGCAAAATAATGTCTCGAAAAATAATGACTCGAAAAATTAAAAGTCAAAAAATAAAGACTCGAAAAATAAAGACTCAAAAAATAATGACTCGAAAAGTAATGACTCGAAAAATTAAATGACTCAAAAAATAAAGACTCGAAAAATAATTTTGTCGCAAAAAAAAAGACTCGAAAAATAATTTTGTCGAAAAAATAAAGACTCGAAAGTTAATGACACGAAAAATAAAGACTCGAAAAATGATGACTCGAAAAACAATGACTCGAAAAATAAAGATTTGTAAAATAAAGACTCGAAAAATGATGACTCGAAAAACAGTGACTCGAAAAACAAAGACTCGAAAAAAAAGACTCGAAAAATAAAGACTCGAAAAAAATGAGTCACAAAAATAAAGACTCAAAAAATAAAGACTTAACAAATAATGACTAAAAAATAGTCTCAAAAAAATTGTAATAATAAGGACTAAAAATAAAGACCAAAAAAATTATGACTCAAAAAATAACGACGCCAGGGTATAGCAACATGCCAGAATATCAACTTCGGTAATACGATGTTTTATATCGTTTTTCCGTATCGCCCATTCGAAATACATACGAAAAGCATCGCAGTAAGCTGTATATCGATTATGACCAAATCCGATATCCAGGCAGGGGTATGGCGACATGCTAAAATTTCAACTTCGGTGATACGATGTTTTATATCGTTTTTCCGTATCACCCGATCGAAATACATACGAAAAGCATCGCAGTAAGCTGTATATCGATTATGACCAAATCCGATATCCCAGGCAGGGGTATGGCGACATGCTAAAATTTCAACTTCGGTGATACGATGTTTTATATCGTTTTTCCGTATCGCCCATTCGAAATACATACGAAAAGCATCGCAGTAAGCTGTATATCGATTATGACCAAATCCGATATCCAGGCAGGGGTATGGCGACATGCTAAAATTTCAACTTCGGTGATACGATGTTTTATATCGTTTTTCCGTATCGCCCATTCGAAATACATACGAAAAGCATCGCAGTATGTTGTATATCGATTATGACCAAATCCGATATCCAGGCAGGGGTATGGCTACATGCCAAAATTTCAACTTCGGTGATACGATGTTTTATATCGTTTTTCCGTATCGCCCATTCGAAATACATACGAAATTCGGTAATAAAAATAAAGGTTCGAAAAATAATTTCACAAATAAAGACTCGAAAGTTAATGACTCGAAAAATAAAGACTCGAAAAATAATGACTCGAAAAATAATGACTCGAAAAGTAATGACTCGAAAAATTAAAAGTCAAAAAATAAAGGCTCGAAAACTAAAGACTTAAAAAATAAAGACTCGAAAGTTAATGACTCGAAAAATTAAGACTCAAAAAATAAGACTCGAAAAATAATTTTGTCGAAAAAATAAAGACTCGAAAGTTAATGACTCGAAAAGTAATGACTCGAAAAATAAGACTCGAAAAATTAAATGACTCAAAAAATAACGACGCCAGGGTATAGCAACATGCCAGAATATCAACTTCGGTAATACGATGTTTTATATCGATTTCCCGTATTGGCTATTCAAAATACATACGAAAAGCATCGCAGTTAGCCTTATATCGATTATGACCAAATCGCATATCCCAGGCCGGGATATGGCTATATGCCAAAATTTCAACTTCGGAGATACGATGTTTTATATCGTTTTTCCGTATCGCCTATTCGAAATACATACGAAAAGCATCGCAGTTACGTCTATATCGATTATGACCAAATCGCATATCCCAGGCCGGGATATGGCTATATGCCAAAATTTCAACTTCGGAGATACGATGTTTTATATCGATTTCCCGTATCGGCTATTCAAAATACATACGAAAAGCATCGCAGTTTGCTGTATATCGATTATGACCACATCCGATATCCCAGGCAGGGATATGGCTACCTGCTAAAATTTAACTTCCATGATACGATGTTTTATATCGTTTTTCCGTATCGCCCATTCGAATACATACGAAAAGCATCGCAGTTAGCCTTATATCGATTATGACCATATCCGATAACCCAGGCCGGGGTATGGCTATATGCTGAAATTTCAACTTCGTTGATACGATGTTTTATATCGATTTCCCGTATTGGCTATTCAAAATACATACGAAAAGCATCGCAGTTTGCTTTATATCGATTATGACCATATCCGATAACCCAGGCCGGGGTATGGCTATATGCTGAAATTTCAACTTCGGAGATACGATGTTTTACATCGTTTTTCCGTATCGCCCATTCGAAATACATACGAAAAGCATCGCAGTTAGCCTTATATCGATTATGACCATATCCGATAACCCAGGCCGGGGTATGGCTACACGCCAAATTTTCACTTGATATAGGTGTCGTTTACAAACCAGAGCGCACAAACAACAATGAGTTTTTAGAGTACTACTCAATGCAGTTAGAAAATAGGAAAAGGGCTTTGGTATTTGGTGATTTTAATGTGGATCTTCTAAGCTCGGACCGATCCACTACTGCCTACAGACAAGTAGTCAAAGAAAATGGTTTCTATCATTAACAAAATAAATAAACAGTATAGCACCCGAGAAACAAATCAACAAATACAATACTTGATCATGTCAGCACCAACTTAAAACAAAACCTCTTTCACTTAGCAATCACAGAGTCGGATATGTCCGACCACAAACAAATATACTTGGAATTAGTGCATTGAAGCCCGAACCTATAAAGACGGTTGAATACAAGCAATAAATTATACCAACTTATATAAAACCATTGAAAACGTAACTAACAAAAACCCTGATTCGGACTATGATATCTTCGAGAAAAATCTTACAGAAAACATACTGTTAAATAAAGTCACCAAAACAAAGAAAAATAACCCACCAAGACAGGACTGGATAAATAAGCATATCTTAAGTGCAATAGATAAAAGAAACACGCTAAGACTATATTGCAAGAGGAACCCAAATGATAATCAAGTCAAAGAAGAACTTATAAAAGAGAGGAAAATCTTAGCACAAGATATCCAACGAACTAAACAGCAGTTTTACTACGAAGCTTTTATGGGTTGCAAAAACAAACCAGCTAAAATATGGAACCTCATAAATAAGCTATCTTACAACAAAATTAAGGATACAACGGTCCCAGCGAAACTACAGACAGAAACCGGTGAAATCACAAGTGTACAAGAAATATGCGAGCACTTCAACGAGTACTTCTCAACTATCGGAGAATCTTGGCAATAAAATTCCAACAGAATATCATCACGACAGTTTCGCCTCAGCCTCAGGCTGTCAAACAGGACCAAGTGAAGAAAAGCTGTCAAAAATGACTCCAACGACCAAAGAAGAGGTCGTCAAGATCATTGACAACTTAAACTTGAACATAGCGTCAGGCATAGATGGTATCAATAGTAAGACTATAAAGTGTATTAAAAATCTTATTGCGCCCGAGCTCACAAAATGCATAAACAAGTGTCTAGATCTAGGGGTTTTCCCGTGTAGTCTCAAAATAGCTAAAGTCACTCCTATATTTAAATCGGGATCAAAATCTGACCCAAGCAACTATAGACCCATATCGGTTCTTCCTATTATCTCAAAGGTCTTTGAAAAAATTTTATACAACCGTCTCGAAACATTCCTAGATTGTAAAAAGATATTACATGATAAACAGTATGGCTTCAGAAGAAAATCGAATACCTTATCAGCAACTATTGATTTAACTACAAAAATAAAATTAACATAGATAAAAAACACATAGCATTAGGAGTATTTATAGACCTCAAAAAAGCTTTTGATACTGTTAGTCATAGTAAACTTTTGGAAAAACTTAACCATATAGGTGTT